>JAJONR010004074.1:0-72242 GCA_029582245.1 Solanum etuberosum
GGACGGAGCAATTGATAATGAATCTTCGTGAGAGTAGTATTCGCGAAGATGTTCTTATTGAACTCAACAATTTCATCATACAGCAGTCAACTGAAGCAATGCGCATGGATCTTGGATTTCAGTTGTGGAACTCTTCACTTACACTCACCATACTTTTACAGGTATGTGATCGAATTGCTTCATTGCAACTTCACCAATCTTAATTGATTTATGGATCTAATTGATTTTAGGAAGTAGTAGCAGTGTACCCCAAGCTTTTAGACTCAACATTAACCATGCCGGAATCTACTCGACTTTGTAATGCTCTTAATGTATTTCAGGTGACTATACTTTTCGGTTCTGTGTATCGTCAGATGATTTTCATATAGCCTGTAAAGGCGATAGTCAGTAATATGTAACAAAATTAATCTTTTATGAGTGCAGTGTATGGCTTCTCACCCAAATGCAAGAATCGGCCTCCTCAAAGGTAGCAACAACAAATTGCTTATTTAGATTGTGATACGGAACAAGACTTATTTCAGTAGTTTATTCTTTTTTATGCAGCAAACATACCATATTTTCTTTATCCATTTCTCCGAATCTCTGAAAATGTGATGAGGCCTCTGCAATTTGTGACGCTTAGCATCTTGAATCTTATTGCTGCCCTAGCAAAGGTGATAATACAGTACCTAATTTAACTTTAGCATCTTGAATCTTTCAAGTAAATTTCATCTATCAAATGTGATTCCTCTCTGTGATGTATCATAATCTGATCCTAACGACTACTAATTATACCATGTTCTGAATTCATGACTTTCTTGTGCAGTTCGATGAGTCATATGGGCAAGAAATTCTTCTTTTATTGCTAGACACACAAGTAGTTCCTTTATGCCTGCACTGCATCCTTCATGGTGATCAACTGATACGGAAGGTTAAGCCTGCCTACAGTGACATGAGATTTATCATCCGAAATGCTTCTACTGTGATCAACTTTTATACATGTAGTTCATATGAATTTTTTTTGAATTCTAGATTAAATTAAATGAATTCACGAGAATAAAAGATCACAAAATCAAGAACAAAGCAGAGGAGGGGTTTTGCCCCTTCTTGAGGAAAAATAGGACTTTGTTGCTTTAAAAGAAAGTTTAGAATGGAAGAATTGAAGAAATGACCTGGTGATATCATTTAGTGTTGATATCATCCACGTCATAGTAATGTTCGTTTTCATGATTCCGGTCCTCTCTCTTCTCTTCTTGTTTGTTGTATAAGGAGGTAATTATAAGAGAGTGTATTTGAGTCGAAAATTGTCAAATACTCCCGAGAATTTTTACATCCATATAGTTTTCTCATGTAATGTTCCAGCAGCTTGAGTCAATGTTTTCTTACACAGTGTAATTCATTTGAAAGTGAGACCATGATAAGAAAACCTTTTGACTGTCTTTTTCAACCTTTTTTCTGAATTACTATGTTGCTTTCTGCTGATATGTCTGTGCAGGTTGCAACACTCATACTTATGAAAATCTTGATGCAAGAGAAAGGGCTAAAATATTGTTGTGCTCTCCCCGCTCGTTTTCTGTTAGTGATGCAAGTCCTGCATCAACTGGTAGACACATTTACTTCTGAAATCCCTTGCTCACAGCAGCTAAAATATGTTGTTCAATGCTACCTAAGTCTTTCACGAGTAGCATGGGCAGGCGGGTAATTTGTTTTTGTCCCTGCTGCTCTTATGGTTTCATAATGGTGAATTCGTCTCTAATTATCAACAACATTATTGTTTGATTTGATCTTTCCCTTCATGATACAGGGTATATGATACAGTGAGAACCAATTTTCCACGACAGCTAATTGACAACACTTTTGGCATCATTATTCGTGTGAGTCCATCGTCTTATTTCTTCCCACAGATCAACATCCCTCTAGCTTATGTACAAAACCAAAATATAATTTATGATATTAAGTAATAATTTTGTGTTTTAATTTGCAGGACGATCCGGAGATTCCAAATATGCAGCATCAGCTAGTGTTGAATCTAACTCGTCAACCACCACATTAATTGCTAGTAGATACAGATAGCAAAAGTGTTGGGAAGGAATTCAAGTAACTAGTAGAAAGAGCTACCATATATAGAGATTAAACTAGAACAATTTTGCAGCTTTACTATGTAATGATTTTGAATATGAACCTCTAACGAGTCTTACTGCTTGCTGAATGAGCATTCTCCTTTTACTATTTTGCTGTAACAAGTTACTGCATTATTTGGTCTTGTATAATTACATCTTACATAATTAATATTTATATTACTAATACGTGCAGGGATAAACAAAACTAAAAAGAGAAATATTACGGAATCAAGAAATTTAAGTATACTAACACAAATTTTCAATAATCAAATTGATAGGCTTAAATTCCAGAAATTTGAATAATTTTTTTATGAACACTACCGTTCAATTTTAGTTCAGGCCACAAAACGAAACAGAACGAAGTGACTGGCTTACAAATTAAATTTTGAAAGTAGTATCATGCCACATTATCTCAAGTGTCTATATGATGAGGTTAGTTCTCAAGGACTCATGAGAGAAAAGGTTCTCATGATAGTCAATAGCAGCTTCTGAGATATTATCCTCCCCTTCTATCTACTGATTGTCTTCACCTTTGATTCTACCTTTGATCATGTTATGGAAATATTTTGTGTTCTTGTCTCCTTCTAAACTCTACTTTAGCCTGGCTTTCTGCTTCCAAAAAGAATGTACATTCTTCATGTGCATGATGTATTTTGCTTTGACTTTGTTCACCTCATTTCTGTTGTTGGCATTATCATCTGCCTGGAGCTTCTGTTCTCCTTCTTCAATCTTTTTTTCAAAACTTTTAGCCTCTTCAAAGATGTCTCCAATCACTGTTTTAGACTAGTGGCTAAGAGCTTTGCTCACAGCTTTGAGTTTTTGTTGAACCTTCCAGCAAGCAGTCCCCTCTATGTGAATGTTCCATGCTTGTTTCACAATATCCTTGAAGCCATCTTGTTCTTGCCAGAAATCCAAAAATTTGAAGTATTTTGGATGATTTTCATTACTATCCCCAAACTGGATTAGAAGTGGGCAGTGATCAGATCCATTTCTAGCAAGGTGTTGGACTGTAGTGGACTTGAAAAGCTCTTCTCATTCATTGTTGATTAAAAGTCTATCCAATCTTTCCCACATTTTTCTTCTCACTTTTTTGTGATTGTTACACCATGTAAAGTTGTTATTAGAGTAACCAGCATCCATAAGCATGCAATCATCTATACAGTTAATAAAAGGTGTGCTATCCGTGATGTTGAAAGGATTGCCACCTTTTTTTTCTTCCCTAGATATGATGGTGTTGAAATCACCACATACTTCCCATGGAAAAGAGCCTGAAGTAGCATGACTTCTGAGTTCATCCCATAAATTTTCTCTCTCTTTGATAGTAGATTTGGCATAGACAATAGAGAGATACATAGGGGAATCTTCGGAAATATGGCTCACTTCGCAATTGACCAATTGTTCAGTATCTAAGGTGATTACACAATTGACATCATTGTTCCAGAAGAGCCAAACTTTGTTGTTGACATTAGAGAAACATCCAGACATACCAAATTTCCGAGAATAGTGGTGTATTTTTGAACCAACCACCAAAGGTTCTTGGATAGCAAAGAGTGAAATTTTGTGTCTCTGAATAAGAGATATAACAATCTCAGTTGCACCTTGGAAGTTGCTAGGAGATTCAACAGGTGGACTATCTTTGTTCCTTTCTTTGGTAAAGGGCTCAGAGATATTTCCCCCTTCCTTATGACTAATAGTACCAAAAACCATGTTACTGATTATAGGAGGCCGAGTGTCAGAAATGTTTTTGTCCTCATTATCCTTCTGAGATAAGAGATTGGTCTTTATGAAAGCCGAATTACCGCCTTATTCAAAAGTTGTGGTAGATTCAATAATTCTGGATTCTTCATTATTGGTGTCCTTGTATTGGTCTTCAAGATCCTTATTATTGATCTCAGGATCTGAAGGCTCTTTGCTTATAGTCTCACTATCACAGTGGTCTTGATTGAAGTCTTCGCTGTTGGCATGACTGTGATTTAGAGGAAGATGTTTCTCACTATCCTTGTTGCTTTGATCATCTACAGGGTTGTTGCTCAGAATCTCGACTTCTTGATCATTATTGTGTTTCCTTGGTGTTGGCAGTATTGACAATAGTCGGGAACCCCCTCATATTCTAAAGGTTGCCAATAACCATCTTCGTCTCCATCATCAAAACAAACCCAGATTCTGTCCGAGAGACTCTAGCTTTGGCTTCACAGCCTCTGGTTTTAGTCATAGTAGCTTTGTCTAAAGATAGAAGGACTCCAATTTGTTCCACAAGTTGCTTAACTGCCTCCCAATGATAGCAATGCCAAGGTAACAGAGGCAAAATGATCAAAATCAGGCGTCCATTTCAGAAATCTAAAATGATGCAGTGCTGTGCAATAGTGACAACAACTTCACAATTGTAGGATCGTTCTATGGAGTGTACAGATTCCTCCTCAGTTCCCTTATGAAATAAGATCCCTCTGAGAGGCACTTCTCCATGAATGAGCATTGCAATCATACAACAGATCGACTCGATGCGTGTCTTATCTTTCTTCTGATTCTTCCATAAGTTTGTCAAATCATCAAAATAAAACATACTACCGCAATAACTATGCATCATAAGAAAAATGCACCATCGAAACAAGCAAAATAAGATCAACTTCTCCATTTATTTTAACAAACAAATAGACTACAACACCATTAGATGAACAACAATTTAAAATAATTCTAAATTCTATGCGCAAGGATAAACAAAAACTAAAAAAAAAATGTATACCCCTACCGTTACAAAAGTGCCTCATATATATTCCTCAACTTTGTTATTTAGAGCCGAAATACCCTCGTTATAAAAGTGGCTCACATATGCCCTACGGTTACAAAATGGCTCACATATACCCCTACCGTTACAAAAGTAACAAAATGGAAAATAAAATAAAATTAATTTTTATTTTTAAAAAAAAATCATGTATTTGATCTTTTCACACCTAATCTCTTTTTTTAGTTTTTATTTTTTTCTTTCATTCTTTAGTGTAAAAATAAGAAAAATAAAAGAAAATAAGTGTGAATGGAAAAGGATTAAAAGTTAAAATTAATTTTTTGTGGCTATATTTTATAGAGTTTAAGTTTTATGCACTGTCAGTGTAAAAATATTTTACACCATTAAGTGAATTAAATAATTACCATCAAATTTATATAATTAAAATTTAGGAAAAAATATTAAAACTAGAATTTTAATTGTACTTTAACTAAATTAGTACTATTTCCTTTTACAACAAAAATAAAATCTAACTTTTTCATACTTTTCTCTCAACAAAATCATCAAAATTAAACTATTAAAATTGCTAGAAGTAATTCTTCCATGTTTCAACTTGTTGATCTTGAAAGAAAAAAAAAACTGCATCAAAATTTAAAATCTATTAAAACTTTGTAAATGATATTCAGTTTTTCTTTAGCACATGGAGAAAAATAAAAATTAGTCGTATTTGTTTGCTGCCCCAAACAGTATTTTTCTTGCATTAGTTTTTCTTCTCTTGGTTTAAATAGAAAGGGAAAGTTTTGACTTGGGTTTCTTCCGCTACGCACACCGCACAGACACGTGGAGATCGTCTGTGTCAGTATATGGACCTTGCGAGTCCCCCATGGGTCATGAACTCTCGATGTATTTCCGTGGCCTGTGCACATCGCTCGGCCGACGTCGGACGTGGCCATCTGAAATAACCAAGTCTTCCCAATCATCCCACTTAACCAAGAGAACATCGCAGGATCGGTACACCTGATCCCCCACTAGAGATCTCCGGTGGGGAAAAGTTAGAGTGGGAAGGGGTGTACAAGCCTAAGCCAGCTAAGATCATATCCTCCATTCGGGCTAGGAAACTAGTGGGGCAGGGTTATTTGGCTTATTTGGCTCATATTCGGGATAAACAAAAACTAAAAAAAATGTTATGGAATCAAAAAAAACAAAGTATTACTAACAAAAATTTCCAATAAACAAATAGGGTAAAATTACGAATTAAAATTTGAAAGTATCATGCAAAATTATCCGAAATGTCAATATGTGTTTATTTAACTTAATTAAAAATGAAAAAGAAAAAGAAATTACTAGTATACTTTCTAAAATGAACATAACCGCAAATCTTTCCCTCCACTTCCCCCGTGTGTGTATATATCTTCTTCTTTCAGTTTCCTTCATTAGTTCAGTAGAAGAAAATAACGATTTTGTTTAACCGTTTTCTGGAAATGAGTAATTATCTGCCGCCTCGTCTGTCGGTTTTCTTTTTCCAGCATCATAGCAGGGCGGCGCACTTGATAATGGATCTTCATTACGGTAATAATCGTGAAGAAGTTCTTATGCAACTCAACGAATTCATCACACAACCGAGAAGTGAATCAATGCGCATCAATCTTGGATATCACCTGTCGAACTCCTTCGATACTGTACTCAATATACTTGTAGAGGTACAACTAATTTCTTGAATTAAATTTCATACTTTTCGTTCTGATTGAAATCTTTAATATAGAAATGAGATTGATTTTAGGAAGTAGTAGCAGCGAAGCCCAAGTTTTTAGACTCAACATTAACCCCGAGGGAATCTTCACAAGTTTGTAATGCTCTATCGGTATTTCAGGTGTGTATGGTCAAATTTTTATCTGTGCACACAAGATCCATATATATAATTCTGTTACCGAATACTCAATGCCTCTTTTATGATTGCAGTGTATGGCCTCTGATCCAGGTGCAAGAAAGTGGCTCGTCCAAGGTAGCGTCATATGTTTCCTGATTTGCTTCGTGGATTGAGATACGGAACAAGTAAAAGGCAACTGAAAATTGTTCTTGTTCTTGTCTCCTGCTGTTTTTTTTGCAGAAAAAATACATAAAATTCTTTACCCATTCCTCAAAAATACAACAAATGTGATGATGCCTCGGCAACCTGTGAGGCTTAGCATCTTGATTCTTATTGATGACCTAACAAAGGTGATAATATAACTTTTTTAGTACTGCAGCTATCGTAATACGATGTTCTGAATTCACTTTCTTGTGCAGTTTGATGAGTTACATGGGCATGAAATTCTTCATTTATTTCTACAAACACAAATATTTTCTTCCTGCTTGCACTGCATTCATCATGGTGATATGCCGATAAAGAAGGTTAGGCCTACCTACAATTTCATCTTTTGCAAAAATATGACAGTGAAATTCTGATATAATCATTGTAAGTGAACAAACTTTTTCGACTTTTGTTCTGAATTAACTACTACTATGTTGCTTTCTGCTGAAAAGAGTGTTATGTCTGTGCAGGTTGCAACACTCATACTTATGAAAATCTTGATGCAAGAGGATGGGCTAAGATGTTGTTATTCTCGCCGCGATTGTCTTCTGTCAGTGATAGAAGTCTTGGGTCAGCTGGTAGAAACATTTACATATGAAACCCCTTGTTTACAGCACCTAAAGTATGTTATTCGATGCTTCCTATGTCTTTCGCGAGTAGCATGGATACACTGGTAATTTTTTTTGTCCCTGCTGCTCTTATGGTGAATTGTCTCTAATTATCCAATATATTATTATTATTTGATTTGATCTTCCAACATGATACAGGGTATATGAAACAGTGAGAAACGGGGTTCCTCAACAACTAATTGACAACACTTTTCGCGTTATTATTCATGTAAGTCCATCGTCTTGTTTCTTCCGACAGATACAACATCCCTCTAGCTAATGTTCAAAACAAAAATGAATCTTCACATTTACTTTATGATATTACTTATTTGCAGGAAGATTCAGAGATTTCAAATATGCTGTATCGATTAGTATTGAATCTCAATCTTAATCCCCAACAATTGCTCGGATGAGGATTGACTATAGCAGATAGAGATAGCGAAAAAGTGTTGGGAAGGAATTCAACAAACTTGCTTTACAGAATCCAATCCCTATATACGTTATTTTAGAATTTTGCAGATTTAGTATGTATAAAGGTTTTGAGTATTTGAACCTATAACTAGCCTTACGGCTTGCTGAATGAACATTCTCATTTTACTATTTTTGCTGTAAGAAGTTATTTTCTGCTACAACCAAATGACTTTCTAACATCAGTTGCATAAGCATCGAGCATGTATGTTCTCACTTGTGTTGCCGTTTATTGTCTCCCTCTTTTCATGTTGAATCTAAATCTAATGGAGGACTCATATTCTATCCAAAATAGTGATCCTTCTAGCTAATAAATGTTTGGAGGTTTGCTGTCTGTCTTGTTCAATTACTATTACCCTTTCATTAACCAATCTAAAGTGACATTTACATTTACATTTCTGCTTTGATACCAATTGAAAGTGCAAGAAATTTTGATATCATGTATGCCCATCTTAACAATGAGTTAGAACATCAACCAGCTCATCTAAGGTCTTTCACATGTCTTATCCTCAAACTTTTCATACATGAATCTCCACATATTTATTACGACCATGTTGAATCTCCATATTTTAATTACGATCACGATAAACCGAAGAACAAACCTAAAGACCTGAAAATAAAGAAGACGAGATATTTTACATGAAAACCTCCATGATCAAGAAAGTAAAATCACAATCTATTTCAGTAGGATGCGTACCTGGTCCCTCCTCAGTTCTCCTATGAAATAAGATATCCCTCTGAGAGATAACTCCCCTGAGTGAATACTCTCCCTTGAATGAGCATTTCAATCATACAACAAATCGGTCTTGCGTATCTCTCGTTCTTTATCTGATTCATCGACAAGTTTGTCAAATCATCAAAACAAAGCATAGTATCGCAATAACTATGCATCATAAAAAATGAACCGTCAAAACAAGCAAAATAAAATTAAATTCTCCACATATTTTGACAAATAAATAAGCTACAACACCATTCAAATGAACAATCATTATTAAAAAATGGGAAATGGTCTGGATATATATATCCCCAAACTTTGTTATTTAGAGCTGATATACCCCTCGTTCTGAAAGTGCCTCATATATATCTCTATTGTTACACAAATGACTCACATATACCATTTTCCTCAAACGGAAAGGCAAAAATTAATTTTAAATTATTTTTTATTAATTTTGTTATTAAAAAAATAAAACATGTAGGGATATTTTGAATTTCCCCTGCTATTAAAAAAATAAAACACATCTCCTATAAATTTGGCTCGAATCCCGCAAACCTTCCTCTTCACTTTCCCTGCTTTCGGTTTCCTTCATTATTTCATAACACACAGAGTGCAGAAAAAAGAAACAAGAAAATAAAGATTTTGTTTAACCGTTTTCTGGAAATGAGTAATAATCTGCCGCAGTCAACATTTTCAGAGCGTCGTTACAGGACGGAGCAATTGATAATGAATCTTCGTGAGAGTAGTATTCGCGAAGATGTTCTTATTGAACTCAACAATTTCATCATACAGCAGTCAACTGAAGCAATGCGCATGGATCTTGGATTTCAATTGTATAACTCTTCACTTACACTCACCATACTTTTACAGGTACATGATCGAATTGCTTCATTGTAACTTCACTACTCTTAATTGATTTATGGATCTAATTGATTTTAGGAAGTAGTAGCAGTGTACCCCAAGCTTTTAGACTCAACATTAACCATGCCGGAATCTACTCGACTTTGTAATGCTCTTAATGTATTTCAGGTGACTATACTTTTCGGTTCTGTGTATCGTCAGATGATTTTCATATAGCCTGTAAAGGCGATAGTCAGTGATATGTAACAAAATTAATCTTTTATGAGTGCAGTGTATGGCTTCTCACCCAAATGCAAGAATCGGCCTCCTCAAAGGTAGCAACAACAAATTGCTTATATTTTCACTAGTTTATTCTTCTAATACTATTCTTTTTTATGCAGCAAACGTACCATATTTTCTTTACCCATTTCTCCGAATTTCTGCTACTAATGTGATGAGGCCTCTGCAATTTATGAAGCTTACTATCTTGAATCTTATTTCTGCCCTAGCAAAGGTGATAATATACCTTTAATGCATGAGTAAATTCCATCTATCTACATTCTAATAATACAAATCTCATTCCTCTCGGTATCTGACCCTAATACGATGTTCTGAATTCACTTTGTTGTGCAGTTCGATGAGTCATATGGGCAAGAAATTCTTCTCTTATTGCTAGACACACAAGTATTTTCTTTATGCCTGCTCTGCATCCATCATGGTGATCAACTGATACGGAAGGTCAGGCCTGCCTACAGTGACATGAGATTTATCATCCGAAATGCTTCTACTGTGATCAACTTTTATACATGTAGTATATGTTTTGAATTCTAGAGTAAATTAAATGAATTTACGATAATGAAAGACTACAACATCAAGAACAAATTAAAGCAGAGGAGGCAGGGCCTTCCTTAGGAAAAATAGGACTCTGTTTAGAATGGAAGAATTGAAGAAATGGCCTGGTGATATGTTTAGTCTTGATATCATTTTCATGATTCCGGTCCTCTCTCTTCTCTTCTTATTTGTTGTATAAGGAGGTAATAAGGAGTGTATTTGAGTCGAAAATGGTCAAATACATCCATCTAGTTTTCTCATGTAATGTTCCAGAAGCTCGATTCAATGTTGTCTTACACAGTGTAATTCATTTGAAAGTGAGACCATGATAAGCAAACTTTTCGACTCTCTTTTTCAACCTTTTTTCTGAATTACTATGTTGCTTTCTGCTGATATGTCTGTGCAGGTTGCAACACTCATACTTATGAAAATCTTGATGCAAGAGAAAGGGCTAAAATATTGTTGTGCTCTCCCCGCTCGTTTTCTGTTAGTGATACAAGTCCTGCGTCAACTGGTAGACACATTTACTTCTGAAATCCCTTGTTCACAGCAGCTAAAATATGTTGTTCAGTGCTACCTAAGTCTTTCGCGAGTAGCATGGGCAGGCGGGTAATTTTTTTTTGGTCCCAGCTGCTCTTAGTGGTGAATTATCCAAAAACATTATTGTTTGATTTGATCTTTCCCTTCATGATACAGGGTATATGATACAGCGAGAACCTATTTTCCACTACAGCTAATTGACTACAATTTTGGCATCATTTTTCGTGTGAGTCGATTGTCTTATTTCTTCCGACAGATACAACATTCCTCTAGCTAATTATCTACAAAACCAAAATATACTTTATGATATTAAGTACTTATTTTTTGTTTAATTTGCAGGACGATCCAGAGATTCCAAATATGATGCGTCAGTTAGTGTTGAATCTAACTCGTCAACCACCACAATAATTGCTACGACTATAGTAGATACAGATAACAAAAGTCTTGGGAAGGAATTCAATTAACTTTCTTTACAGAGTCCAATCCCTATATACATATAATAGAGATTAAAGTAGTACAATTTTGCAGCTTTACTATGTAAAGATTTTGAATATGAACCTCTAACTAGTCTTACTGCTTGCTGAATGAACATTCTCCTTTTACTATTTTGCTGTAAGAAGTTGCTGCATTATTTGTTCTTGTATAATCACATCTTACATAAATCTTTATATTACTAATACGTGTATAATTTTAACCAGTGACAGCCAAACGCCTGTCGAGTTTTTCATGATCACATGGAGTGTGTAAATATTCATAGTAAAATGGTGCAGAAGATACATCTTCCACTGCATTGTCAATGTCGTTATCTATATCAGCTGCAACATATTCTTCTTTTCGGAGTGCACCACTGGGTTCCTTGGCACATCTTCATGTAGATTTTGGCGCACAAAGCTAATTCTCTGATCTTTATTCTTGTTCAGGAGGACCGACACTCTATTAAACTATACATAAAATCCCCCTTGAGGAAAGTTTTAATCTTAATTATTAGATTTGAGTCATTAAGTTTGTTCAATTTCAAAGTCTGAATATCATTAAGATATCAATTTAAGAATTTCTACAAAGATGACAGTTCACCGCTACTCCATTTACTTTCACCCACAATTCATAACCATCATTTCGGCTATAACCATCACCACCGTTCATCCAAAACCACCATCCTCAGCACAACTACAACTATTGCTATTGCTAATCACCAAAATCAATCGTCATCACCATTAGTCATCATCATTTGCAATTATCTCCACCAACAATTATTACATCCACTAATCATTATCAATAATTCTCACCATTAATCAACAATATGTGGGGTTCCAGCCCCATTTTTATTAAAGTCTTAATTTGGTACAACTACATACCAACTAAATCTTACCAAGATAACTACATAAATTGCAAAGTTTGAAACTTATGTATTTTCATGATGTCATTGGTGACATCATTGATTGTGAATTTCTTCTATAAAAGGAGTTCATTTGCTCCTTTGTAGAACACACCAAGATAGAGGAAAAAAATAATATTTGAGAGCAAAGTGAGGTATTTCATAGACTATACAAGAAAAATAATCTGTGAAGAAAAATAGAGTGTGAGCGATATTTTAGTAAGGTAGAAATCAAAAGAGTGTTATTCCTTTTCAGTGTGTAGTAGTCACTTTGAATATTGTATTTGTGATTACACAGTGTAAAATTCCTTACTATAGTGATATCAGTTGCTCTTCTTGGCTCTTGGTTTTTTCCCTTATTTAAAAGAGTTTTCACGTAAAATTCTTGGTGTCATTATTTTCCCATTTTATTTCTATTATTTTGACTATATATATTTTGTGTTAGTCCGCGTTTTCCAACAAACTGGTATCAGAGCCAAGGTTTTATCTGAGTATGCTCTGTGATTGTAGCACAGTCTGAATTTCCACATCAGAAAAAATTTACTTTGGTTTGCAATAACTATATTTTTGGGGATAAACAATGGAAGCCAACACATGTAGAATAGTTACTTTGAATGGTGTTAATTATGTCATTTGGAAAGGAAAAATGGAAGATCTGATTTATGTCAAGAATTTTTACAAACTAGTCTTTACCACTATAAAGCCTGATAATAAAACAGATGAAGAGTGGAATTTGTTGCACAGACAGATTTGTGGATTCATTAGGCAATATGTTGACGATAATGTGTTGAACCATATTTCTGGGGAGACACATGCTCGAACCCTATGGGAGCATCTTGAAAGTTTGTATGCTCGGAAGACTGGCAACAACAAAATGTTCTTAATAAAGCAGATGTTGAGTTTAAAGTATCATGATGGTTCTCTGTAATTTTCAGGGGGAGCTATATCATGGCAGTCGAAGTTGCATAAGTGTGTTGCATTATCTACAATTGAAGCTGAGTACATTGCGGCTACTGAAGTCGGTAAAGAGATGATATGGCTAAACCTATTTCTTCAAGAACTTGGATTGCAACAGATGGAGTATGTTGTCTATTGTGACAATCAAAGTGCAATAAACTTGAGCAAGAACTCCATGTACAATGTAAGGACAAAACACATCGACGTCAGATAAAATTGGATTCATGAGGAAGTGGAAAGTGAATCATTTCACGTCAAAAAGATCCACACAAGTGAAAATCCTGCAGATATGTTGACCAAGACGATACCGAAAGACAAGTTCGAGTTATGTAAAGAACTTGTGGGTATGAGCTCTCTCTAAAGAAGATGAAGATACCTCCTTCCAGTGAATGAGACTGGATGGGGAGATTTGTGGGGTTCTAGCCCCATTTTTATTAAAGTCTTAATTTGGTACAACTACATACCAACTAAATCTTACCAAGATAACTACATAAGTTGCAAAGTTTGAAACTTAAGTATTTTCATGATGTTATTGGTGACATCATTGGTTGTAAATTTCTTCTATAAAAGGAGCTCATTTGCTCATTTGTAGAACACATCGAGATAGAGGAAAAAAATATATTTGAGAGCAAAGTGAGGTATTCCATAGACTATACAAGAATAATAGAGTGTGAGCGATATTTTAGTAAGGTGGAAATCAAAAGAGTGTAATTCCTTTTGAGTGTGTAGTAGTCACTTTGAATATTGTATTCGTGACTACACAGTGTAAAATTCCTTACTATAGTGATATCAATTGCTCCTCTAGGCCCGTAGTTTTTTTCCTTATTTAAAAAAGTTTTCACGTAAAATTCTTGGTGTCATTATTTTCCCATCTTATTTCTATTATTTTGACCATATATATTTTGTGTTAGTCCGTGTTTTTCCAACACAATATACATCACTAATCGTCATCATCATCGACCCCCATTAGCTATCACTTTTATTGTACTATCTAAAATTGCTATAATTAATCGATACTATCAATTATTATATCATAAGATACTACTCATAACCATCATCATTAATTAATATTATCCCAAATCGACATACACAATCACTACCATTAATCATCACCACCACCAATTGCCATACATTTTTTTTTATTTAATATAATGTTAAATTAATTTAATATTTTATTAAAATTTTATATTTACTATTTTTTAAACAAAAGACAAAATTTATACAATTAGATCTTGATAAAACAGAGTGGAAGGCATGATATCGACTTGCTCTAGAATATTCTCAAGTGGCCTTTTCACAGTCAACAAACCTACACATACCACTAGAGCTCGAACACTCACCCATCGTCTCTCCGGTTATCGCTTTCAGCTTCGTGCAATGGCTTACTCCGCTACTCCATTCAAGAAAGTTCAGATTCAAAGGGATGATACTGTAAGTATTATGGACCTAATAGTTGAACGGATTTCGAGATTCACTTCTTTCTTTTTCAATAAATCTTAATTAGCTTACGATTGAGGTGTAGTTGATTGATTTATTGATGAGGAGACTGGAAATTAGAGGACTTGGAATTGTTTTTACTTGAATTGGATTAATGTGAATAGTGTAGTGTGCAATAATCATTGAGAAGTGTTTATTTTGATTAGAAATTTGTTTTAATGAGTGAAGATTAGTTTAGGGTTTGCTGATTTAGATTCTGAAAAATGAAAGAATAATCATTTTTCCTGTTTGGATAATTATTGGTTCTGATTTAAACAAGCAATTAGTACATAGGTTTCGTATTACCGATTGCAACTAATTAGGGATTGAGGCATAGTTGATTGATTAATCAATTTAATACTGTGTAATGGTGTTCGAGATGTCTTTTTGTTCAAACTGCTGTATGTCTTTGTCATATTAGAAGGCCTCAACTGGAGATGAGAGTTGTTTCTTAGCCTGACCAGCAGAATGGGAATCCTTACTTGATCCTCTTCTTACTGAATCTTTTTGTGATCTTATCAATGCAGACATTTGATGCCTATGTAATTGGAAAAGATGATGCCCCAGGAATTGTTGTGCTTCAGGAGTGGTGGGGTGTTGATTTTGAGATAAAAAACCATGCGGAGAAAATTTCTCAATTTGATTCTGGTTATAAGGCACTTATTCCTGAGTAAGACTCCTTTTTCTTACATGAACTTCCGGTTGATGAATGTCTCAGCTCCATGATGTAGCTGATTGTTAATGTTTTATTTCTTTTTCTCTTTTACTTTGTGATTTTAGTTTATATCGTGGAAAAGTTGGTCTAGATGTTGCAGAAGCACAACATCTGATGGATGGTCTTGACTGGCAAGGGGCCGTCAAAGATATTCAGGCTTCAGTTAATTGGCTAAAGTCAAATGGATCCAAAAAGGTACTTGCGGTTTATACTACAGTCAGTTTCATCAACAAAGATGGTCCGACTTGAAGATATTGGTGCACACACTTATTTAATTTCTCAGACATCAAATGCTGTTTATATTTTAGAGTATTAAGTTTGACTAATTATATAGACTCCACTTAGTGACACAAATCTTGTATGAAGTAGCTAAATTATTGGTTAGGACTTAACATTGCTTCTCTGCATGTTTCTGAAAATGAAACAATTGGATAGGATTATAGTTCTCCTTTGTTGCAGAGAGTTGATATGTACACTGGTCTCTTAATTACATTATAAAAAATGACTGGTCTCTTTATTATTATGAACACTAGTTAACTGTGTGCTGGGAAGTTATCTAATTGCTCTTCCAATTTTAATTTAATCAGAAAGAGAATGGATATACGTATTGTCAATTGATATGATCTGATGTGAGTATGCTGAGGTTCAGTAGAATTCTTGTACTTAATCTTCTGTTCAGATTATTCTTCTATAACTTTTTGATAACGGTGGTGTCCAAGCCAACTTGAGCACATCTCGAGTTCTCTACTAATTTATTGAGTACCTGCTACTTTCCACCAGTACATGTACCAAGTATTTTTTTTCTACATAGGCTTAGGCATATTGAAAGAAATCACATAGTATATTTTGTCTCTATTGGGATTTGAATCTTGGACTTCTAGGCTTTCCGTCCTTCCCCACCCTTTCCCAATTCATTAATCATTTCGCCACATCATCTTCTAATTCTAGTGTCTCACGATCCTTAAACATTTACAAGGAAACATCCTAATGTTGACTTCAAAAGCAAAAAAGAAGTGGCTTATTTGATCATATATTTTGGTGTTTCCCAATGGAACTTAACAATTGTTTCTTTTTTGATGAAGTTGATTAATATTGTTGTTGTTATTGTTAATAACAATTATTTCTAGGTAAGCGGTTTTGGTGTTTCTGCAACATTGACTACAAATTTGTATATACATTAATTCTCCTTTCGTCCAAAGTAAATTGTGTCATTCCTTTTGCCTCATATAAAAAATTGTGTCATTCATTGTATGACCTATCTCAACGTGATATCAAATAGTTTCATGGGAATGTCTTGTTATCTTGTCGATAACAAGATATTTGCTAATTGAGCTCATTAGACTTGCTAGTAATTATCAAAATCACTTTTGGGATGTAAAACATGACAAGCTCAAGATACTTTAGTCATGGGATATTGTCGATTATAGGACATTCCATTCTTGTAACTATAGAACATGAAATGTCATTAGAGCATTGACTGTATGAAAAGTTGGAGGTTAGGGTGTCGTGAGACACAATATGTAGCTGTTTGAAGTAAAGGAGATTCCTTATGGAACTTTTGTAATTCCATAGTAGAGATATGCATTATGAGAAAATAAATAGTATAGTAGTATTAATGTCAAATGTCCGTATGTCAACCTGTCTCCTCTAATCTAAACAAAAGTTGAGAAGTTTATGCTCTTCTCCTTCAACTTTTCTCACTTAGTTCTTTTTAAAATCCATGCATACCTGAAAACTTTGCCAAATGATGCACTGATTTTAGTCATGATATGTTGTAAACCATACTTCTTTGTCCAAGTTCATCTTCTCACATACATATAGCATTTTCATGTTGATTTCCAACAAATTGCATACTCTATAGTAAGCAGTGTGTGGATTGCATCAAGTAATGCTTCAATTGTTTAACCTCATTATATACGGTTGATGATCTTTGTATACATGATAGAGTTGTCAACGTTGTTCAGCTGATATTTGTCATATGAGAGCTTATAAGTTACAAATATGTGGTATTAGGTTGGAGTTACTGGATACTGCATGGGTGGTGCTCTTGCCATTGCGAGTTCTGTTTTGGTCCCAGAGGTTAATGCAGTTGTAGCCTTTTATGGGGTTCCTTCACCAGAGCTTGCTGATCCTGTTAATGCGAAGGCCCCTGTGCAAGCTCATTTTGGTGAAGATGATGCTTTTGTTGGGTTTTCAGATGTAAAGGTACATTTCCTTTGTGCTAGTTGGCTTCTGTATATGGATAATCCTATTTTCATGTCATGATCATGGAACATGGTTATGTTGGGCCATTGTGCTTTTTCAACTATTGGCCCATTCCGCTTTCCTTGGCCCTATTTGGCTGGTGCTTTTATTATGGCCAATGTTGAATGAACATTTTAGTTTCTGCATTATTTGTGGGAATTTGAAGGGGGTTGGCAGCTAATGGTGTACTTCATCAAACAATGTATAGATATAGATTATTCTATGTTGCTTAGATTCTTCAAAGTTCCTCGTTGCACCTATGCCGATCCAACACGATCTACAGTGGGCGTGGGATCTGCACTAGACTTGGTCAACCTAACTTGGGTGCTTTGACTACACTACAGCCAATAAGTATAGATTGATTGGGTATTTGGTTTGTTCTTAGGTTTATGGCACACACAAGTATGTATATGTATCTATATATATATATATATATATATATATATATATATATATATATATATAACTACAATCAATAGTCATATTATATACTTATATATGTTGTAAGTATATACAATTTTAATTATTGAATATATCAAACTATCTTTTTGATTCAATGAACAACACTTGCATTTTGCTTAGTTTTTTTTTTGTAAAATTTTAGAGTGTGTTTTACTGATAATGTGTTTGTTTAGCATAAGTGTCTACACTAGTTGATCCTATTGACGACAAATTTGATTTCTTTGCAAGATTGATTTGTGTTCATCTAGTATTGACACTTAGCTTTAATTTGGCGATAATGTGTTTGTTTAGCACAAGTACCAACATTAGTTGATTCTATTAATAACAAAATTGATTTTGTTGATCGATTTGTATTCACCTAGTGTTTACACTTGTTTGGAACTAGATCTTGTTTGTTTTGTACTAGACTTTGGTTTAGTTGTTGGAATTAGCTTGTAACAAAGTATAGTTGTTGTTTTGTACTCTCTCCGTTTCAAAATAATTGAATTGTTGAGACATTTTTCATATTTCAAATTAACTTAATTGTTCAATTTTCAAGACTACTTTTAGAATATTCTTTCATTTTTACCCTTCATTTGGATTTTCTATGTGATGAGTTCAAGAAACTTTAATTGCTTTGAATTATTCTAAAGATTAATTTGACAATAATTAATAGGGGCAAAAATTGTAAGTAATATATAATTTATGTCCTAATCTTCTATTCTTAAAGGGTGTGAAACACCCCAACAATTCAATTATTTTGAAATGGAGGGAGTACTAGTCTTTGGTTTAGAGGTTTTGAAGTACTTTGGAATTAGTTTAGCATTAATGTGGTTTAGCTGTTGGAATTAGCTTAAATGTATTTTAATTAACTTCTAGTTTGATTTATTATTTGAAATAATGTGGTTTAGTTGGTGGATTTAGTTGTTGGAATTGGTTTAGAACTAGTTTAGAATTAATGTGGTTTAGTTCTTGGAATTAGTTCAAATAGAGTTAAATTAACCTCTAGTTTGATTTATTATTTGAAATATGTAGTTTAGTTGGTGGATTTAGTTGTTGAAATTAGTTTAGAACTAGTTTAGAATTAATGCAGTTTGGTTGTTGGAATTAGGGGGTGTTTGGATTGGACCTTTTTTAAGAGGCTTATACATTAAATGCCAAAAGTCATAAGTTGGGAACCAACTTTTGACTTTTGGCTTTTTGGGTACTTTTTCAGCTTTAAAAAGTGCTTTTAAGCAAAAAGCATTTTTTGTGTTTACCCAAACACTTATATAACTAAAAAAATGCTTAAAAGTCAAAAGTCACAAAAAATAAATCAATCCAAACACATACTTAGTTCAAATATAGTTTAATTAACCTCTCGTTTGATTTATTATTTGAAATAATGTGGTTTAGTTGGTGATTTATTTGTTGGAATATTTAGAATTAATATGGTTTGAAACTAGTAAAATCACAACTAATATTTAATTACTGTATTCTGAAGTTTGAAATAATCATTATTGTTTGTGTAGATGGAACCTAATTGTAGTTGGATGTATAATAGAAACAATCTTGGTCGAGCGGGCATAATTACAGAATTTGCACAAGGTGTAACTCGTTTCGTAAACCATGAAAAGTCACTTGATCCTTTTTTAACTTCAGGATTGATTAGAACTGTGAAAAGATTAGATATCAAACATTAAAGAATGTTTCTATGCATCTTATTTTCAAAGAGTTTAAATCTAGTTATACAGTTTAGACTAGTCATGGTAAAGTTGATAGTAACAATAGGTTTTGATAACTTTGTTATTAGCGAAAGTAATAAGTTATGGAACATAATTATGTTCAAGGTTCTAGAATATCGGATATGGTTCATGATGTTTTTGAGATGTATTTCAATTTTGGACATGGGAAAATGTAGAAGCTTTTCCTAATGAAGAAATATACAATTTTTATGAACAATTGCATGATGCTAGTCATCCTTTGTTCGATGAAGCCTGCACTTTCAACTGTCTGTTGGAATTAAATTTTTAAGTGTCAAATTTAATTGGAATGTTGTTCAACAAGCAATGGACTCTATGATAGATCGTATGAATGAATTAGTTGACCTCGATATAGAGGTTCCTGATTCTTACTACAAGATAAAGAAATTGATGTCTAAGTTAGGACTCTCCTTGGTCAGAATTGATTGTTGTGAAAAGGGATGCATATTTTACTTTAAGGAGGATGTCAAGTTAGAGTCTTGTAAGTTCTATGGACAAACTTCACTATAAGCATGATTCTAGTGGAAAAAAAATTACTATTAAGGCGGTGTATTGTTTACCTCTTACACCAAGATTAAAGAGCTTGTATGAATCAAATAGCTCTGCTCCCCATATGAGATGACACCGTGAAGATAGAAGACCACCTGGTGTCCTGTATCTTCCATCAGATGGAGAAACATGTAAGCATTTTGATAAAACTTATCCAGATTTCTCAGATAAACCAAAAAATGTTTGGTTGGATTTGTGTGCGGATGGTTTCACCCTTTTTCAGTTGGGGTTGCACCATATTCATGTTGGTCTGTGTTTATTACATCGTATAATCTTTCATTTGAGATGTGTATGACAAGTCCATTTATATTTCTGAATTGTGTTATTCCTGGCTGTGTAATTCAAAAGGTTTGATTGATGTGTACTTACAACCTTTGATTGATGAGTTGAAACTGTTGTGGTCTGTAGAGATTGAAACATGGGACATTTCTCGTTAACAAAATTTCAACATGCGTGCTACCTTAATGTGGACTATTAACGATTTTCGTGCCTATGCAATGCTGTCTGGGTGGATGACAGTTAGAAAGTTAGTTTTTCCCTATTATATGGAAGATACATAATCATTCACATAAAAACTTGTTCAAGAAATTCATGGTTGGATTGTCATTGTGGGTTTTCTGCGACCTATCTAATCATGAGTTTAGGAGAATGAAATATGCATTTAGAAAAAATAAAATTGAATGAGATGATCAATCCCTAATATTAGTGGGTCATGATATTTGGGAGAGGGTTCAAAATTTGCCAAAGATAATCTATGAACCACCATACAAATTTCAATGGGTATGATGTTGCATTTAATTTGACTAAATAAAGCATATTTTGGGAGTTATCTTATTGGAAGGATAATCTACTCAGACATAATTTTGATGTGATGCATATTGAAAAAAAATATTTTGATAATTTATTCAACAGTGTAATGGATGTGATTGGCAAGACAATGAATAATGTTAATGTTAAACTTACCCATTTAACTTGTTTGCCAATCACATCCATTACATTGTTGAACAAATTATCAAAATAATTTTTTTCAATATGCATGACATCAAAATTATGTCAGAGTAGATTATCCTTCCAATAAGGTAACTCTCAGAATATGCTCTGTTTAGTCAAATTATGCGCAACAACGTACCCATTTGTATGGTGGTTCATCGGTTTTCTTTTGTAAATTTTGAACCCTCTTTAAAATATAATGACCTATTAATATTGGGCATGGATAATCTCATTTAGTTTTATTCTTTCTAAATGCATATCTCAGTCTCCTAAACTCATGATTAGGTAGCAAGAACCGACGATGACAATCAAACCATGAATTTTTTCGGTCATGTTTTAGTGTGAATGATTTAGTATCTTCCATGCATCAGGGACAAGCTAACTTTCCAACTGACCGCCTACACAACATTTCATAAGCAGGAAAGTCATTAAATAGTCCACATTGAGGTAGCATGCATGTTAAATTTTTGTTTACGAGAAATGTCCCATGTTTCAACCCCCACAGACCATAACAGTTTCAACTCATCAATCAAAGGTTGTAAGTACACATCAATTAAATCTTTTGAATTACGCGGGTCAATAATAATTCAGTTTAGAAATATATATAGACTTGTCATACACATCTCAGGTGGAAGATTATATGGTGTAGTAAATACAAACCAACATGATGGTATAGCCGCAACTGGAAAAGGGGTGAAACCATCTTCACACAGACTCAATCTAACATTTCTTGGTTCAGCTGCAAATTTGGATAAGAGGTAAATAATACATTGTCTTAATAACAATTTTCTTTCCACTAGAACCATGCTTATAGCAAGGGTGTCCACAAAACTTACATGTCTCTAGATCGACATCCTCCTAAAAGCAAATAATGCAACCATTTTTTACAGCAATCAATTATGATCAAGGAGAGTCCTGACTTAGTCACCAATCTCATCTCTTCGTCTTATAGTAAGAATAAAGAACCTCTATATCAAGGTCAATTAATTCATTCATAAGGTCTATTTCCATTGCTCCTTGAGTAATATTTCAATCTGATTTGATACTTAACAATCTAATTGCTACAGACAATTGAGAGTGAGGACTCTCGTCAGACGAAGGACAACTAGCGTAACACAATTGTTCATAAAAATTGTGCGCTTCTTCATTGAGAGTTTCTTCTACATTTTTCCCAAATTCAAAATCGGAATGCATCCCAAAGGCATCATGAATCATATCTGGATTCTAGAACCTTGGACATAATTATGTCTCGTAGATCTACTACTTCCACCAATAATAAAGTTATTAAACCTATTATTACCATAACTAGTCCAAACTGTATACCCTAATTTAAACCCATTGAACAAAAGATGTGTAAAGAAAAGATATCCTCTGTTGTTTGATATCTCACGTTTTCACAATTATCAATCTTGAAGTTAAAAAAGGATCAAATTTTTTTGCTTGGTTTACAAAACGAGTGACACATGCAAATTCCACAATCATACTTGCTTGACTAGAATTGTTTTTTATTATACATCCACCTATGATCAAGTTTCATCTACACAAACAATAATGATAATTTTAAACTTAAAAATAGAATAATTAAATATTAATTGTGATTTTACTAGTTCCAAACCACATTAATTCGAACAACTAAATCACCAATTAAACCACATTATTATTTCAAATAATAAATTAAACTATATTTTAACTAATTCCAACCAGTAGACCACATTAATTCTACCAACTAAACCACATTATTTTAAATAATTAATTAAACCAGAGGTTAATTAAACTACATTTGAACTAATTTCAACAACTAAACCACATTAGTTCTAAACTAATTTCAACAACTAAATCCACCAACTAATCCACATTATTTCAACTAATAAATCAAACTAGAGGTTAATTAAACTATATTTGAACTAATTATAACCACATTAATGCTAAACTTGTTCCAAAGTCTAGTACAAAACAACAACTATACTTTGTTACAAACTAATTCAATAATTAAACTGAATTCTAGCACAAAACAACAAGAATTAGTTCCAAACAAGTGTCAACACTAGGTGAACACAAATCAATCTTGTAAGAAAATCAATAGGATCAATTAGTGTTGACACTTATGGTAAACAAATACATTATCACCAAATTAAAGTTAAGTGTCCACTAGGTGGACACAAATCGATCTTGCAATAAAATCAATTTTGTCATCAATAGGATCAACTAGTGTTGACACTTATGCTAAACAAATACATTATTACTAAAGCACACCGAGAAAATCAAACAAACCCTATGCAAGTGTTCATTGAATCAAAAGATAGTCTAAAGTATACAATTTAAATTTGTATATATGTTCTTATTTACTTGTTTGTATTCCATTTGCAAATAGTATCTATAAATCATAAAGTCGAGGTGTCCAGGAAGGAAACATGAATAACCATTGAAATATGGTAGCATCTGTAAATCATAATATAACCATTGAAATATGGTTACATAAAGCAAATAAAGTTTTAGTTAAAAATTAAATAAGGCTTGCAAAATCTAATTGTTGACTAAGTACATACTTCTCATAAAAAAGTGATAAACCCAAGTTGCATACCTTTTCCATTTTCTACCCGAGTAAGCTTTGTAATTAAGAATACGAGTTGGTCAATTCTCATTTTTTCTTTTTACATGTCCCTTTGATATAACTAAACACAAGAGGTCTAGGTGTGGCATTAAGCTCTAACAGGTAAGACAACATAGCACTATGACTATTAGCAAGGGCACCAAGACAAAGCACTCCTACCTACTAGCGTGGAAACAAACCTACCTACTAACCTTTCTATCCTAACTCGCTTCCTCCATACCTTCCTATCTGAGGTAATGTCCTAGGTAAACCGCGACTGCGTCATGTCCTGCCTAATCTCACACACACAAAAAAAATTAAATAATAAAAAAAGAAGAGAAAAATGAAAATTCAAATGAGGTTAAAGTAGATCAAATTAAGTTTTTGGGTTTAAAAATATTCCATATCCTCATTGGTTGATGAAATATAGAAAAGGAATGATTGGGAAAATAGAAGCACACATCATAAGCAAATGAAAGAGTCCTTCCCGAGGTATTTGTTAAACAGCTATAGAGCAATGAATGTGGCATTGAGCATCATGAGTTTTCCTCTTGCAACGAACATGCATAATTTGGACATAATTATACTAACACATAGTCATGTGCATTGAGAGAAATTTAACCTATCTTTGTTATGGTTTCTAGACTGGGAAAGCTCTAGAGGAAAAACTGAAAACAGCAGGAGTTCCACATGAGGTTTACTTCTATCCAAAGACTGGACATGCATTCATGAACAAGTCACCGGAGGGTGTTGAAAGGAGACAAAAGATGGGGATGCCTGATGTAGAAGATGCTGCTGTCGAGCAAGCTTGGTCCCGCTTCTGTTCATGGATGAGTCTTTTCTTGTCTGCCTAAGTTGTGTTGCTTGTTTTCTGATCCTATAATAGTTTGTAGCATGGTTACCATAATAATTTGATGTGTCTTGATGCTCTGGGATGTTCCCTTGAAGCTTGCGTTTGGCACTCGGCTCCTATGGTTCACATATAAACTGA
Organism: Solanum etuberosum; assembly: GCA_029582245.1. Taxonomy (NCBI): domain Eukaryota; kingdom Viridiplantae; phylum Streptophyta; class Magnoliopsida; order Solanales; family Solanaceae; genus Solanum; species Solanum etuberosum. Next base: position 24,962 of record JAJONR010004074.1, read on the forward strand.
ATGTTCTGTAGGTTGGACATATATGTGCTCGATAGGGATTTTAGAGTATCCCAGATTAGTGCACTTGGTTAATGTCCAGAAGCTTGCATTTGGCCGTTGGTCTGTCTTATCAGTGTGTGCAGAATAATTTTGCCATCGAGCTGGCCAACGCTTTCTCCATCTCCTTTCCTCTCCTTGTGGTTCATCTTTTTTAAGTTAACTATACATGAAGACCGAGGCATTCCCTGTGTTACGCGAGGTGTTATATTGATGGCCGAACAACAAATACACAGGTATGAGGTAGAGAGGTTTTCAGCAGTCCCTTGGCTCAAGAAATTATTTTTTACAACAGTTCGAAAGAAATGCATTAGTAAAACACTATGATGAAAACAATACAGAAAATAAAAGTATTAAAATAAAAAATAATCCAAGTCAAAAGAAATAATAGGAATAAGATAATGGTAGAATACTAATAATGATAGGAGAATAAGTAGAAGAGAAGCAAACAATGTGTCTCAAGTCAGAATCATGGTTGGAAAAAAAAAGAGAAATTACTAGTCATCTATCTTAATTTTTGATCGTCGTATTTTTTTTTAGAGTCATGTCCTCGAGCCAAAAATATGATTATAATAATTTAATACATAGTTAAATCAGAAATTACAGTTATTTGTTAGCTTAGGCACATGTTTTGATACTTCATTTTAAAAGTACACTGTTGAATCAAACTGTATTTGTTACTTTATTTTATTTTTAACCCTGCCTTAGAAGCTCCCATTTTTTGGGTGACTTAAACTCACAATTTTAAGATTGAAGGTGTTTTTTTTAATAACCATGGTGTTTGAGCTAGCTTTTGTTCACTTCGATTAATTTCACGGGATATTTGCTATCTCCGACAAGCAACAAGTGATAGGTAACTTTGTCCATCAAGGCTAAGATAGATAGGAAAAATCACCTAATATTTTTGTCTGTGCTGAAAATTAAATTTGAGACCTCATAATTCTCAATTATTTCATTGATTACTAGGCCATACCCGTGGATGTCGAAGGTGAAGGGTACTTACTGAGCAATCCTCTCTTGTATTGTTTTTGCTACCCTGTGGACTGTGGTAAAGCAAACAATAAAATCAATTTGCTGCAAACTTTAGTGGTCATGAATCATGGATTCATGGACGGCGGCAATTTGTGGAGAAAATTAACTTGTGGCAGGATGAGTATACACTAGGTAAATTACTCGTGCTTCGCACGGGATTGAACTATTTTATTAAGCTTACATATGATCATTCGATAATATTTGTATTTTCGATACATACACTATATTGTCAAGAACATATTATCTCAAGACAAAACTCTCTTCTGAAATCTTGAAGTGCTATATTTTTTTAATTTTCGTTTTTTTATACAAAAATAATGAGTCATAGAGAAATTTTAAGCATAACAAAGAAGTCTAAGAAAATCTTCATGGAAATAGTTGGTCAGAAGTAATGAAATTTTCTAAATTCGAAGAAGTTATAAAGAACAACATCAGACGTTAAAGAAGACACCAAAAAGCCTCGAACAACAACACTCCCAAGTAAAGTGGAACATCACGTCCATACAAGAATATAATTAACAAAATTCAAATGGAGGACCTTCGGCTCCTTTCTTATGAACCTCCATCAATCTCTTTTTATTATAGTATGTTGCATCATGTTTATGTTAAAAATGACCCTAAAATTGTTAGTATCATAAATGTTTTTTCTCATTGTCTCAGAATAGTCATTACTATTGCTTAGATTTCATATCATCGGCTCAAACATATTTGAAATTGAACCATAGTTATTGTTATGGTTATAGTATGCAGTTACAAAGAATTAATGCAATTATCAACCAAGCAGTAGATGACATCTGAATGGAACTGTTCATAACTAGATATTCTAAACCAAAATTTTGACACATAACATATTAAAATCTCACAGCATAATTTTGTGAGCACTTGAACTCACAAATATCCACAAATAATAATAAAGATGACCTTACTTTCCTAACAATCAAGAAGGAAAAGGCATGTTGCTTAACATTTTTTTCAAAAAGATAGTGTGTCGGGCTGTATCCAAGTTTACAATTCACAAATTAAATTAAAAGAAACCAAAAGAAAGAGTTATTACTTCGTTATAAAAAAAACAAAAAACTTTATCAAAGAAAGAGTTATCACTACAACAAAAATGATCTTTAGCGGCAATTAATAGCTTAATTATCGCTAAATATGTATTTTCAGAGGCAATTGGTACTCTCTATAAATGTCCCTAAAGTCTATAGTAACATTGAATCTAATGACAATTAACTAATGACGGTAAATGCTTTAGCACTCTTCGTTAATGTGCATATTTATTGCCGATAAAAAATATTTTTGTTATACTGTAGCCGTGATATGATAAGCATAAGCATCTCCGTCCATGTGAGGCCGGTGATATGGATGAAATGTATACCCGTCCGTGGTAGGAATCGAGCCAAGTCTACGGTCCCTCAGAGCGAAGGGTTAGGCAGGTAGTATGGGCCCTCTGACTTCCAGTTATGTGGGCTCAACCCTGGACAGGCGGTGGAAACTACCAAGCTGGAGTACGGTAGGGGCAGAGGAAATTTCCGGTGGAGCGGTGAAATGCGTAGAGATCGGAAAGAACACCAACGACGAAAGCACTCTGCTGGGCCGACACTGACACTGAGAGACGAAAGCTAGGGGAGCGAATGTGATTAGATACCCCAGTAGTCCTAGCCGTAAAGGATGGATACTAGGCGCTATGCGTATCAGTCGAAAAACCGGCCGGCACCCACCCGACTAGAGGGACTGAGAAATTAATTCAGTACAAAACTTATCTTCAAGCTTTACCTTATTCTGATCGTTCAGAGGGTGATCGCGGGGTCACTGAATGAAGTCCTCCGTTTCTTTCGGAGGTGCTGACCCGCAGCGAGGCAGAGACGACTAAGTGACATACGGAATATGGCGACGACAACAACATGTCGTAGAAGGAGATAACAGGTGGAGCCAACGACCCACTAAGACTAACCTATCTACAACTACATCCCCGAGCGGCAGTCAAACGGGGGAGTGAATGCGAGATGCCAGCAGAATGATTGACCGGACAGAGGCTAGGGCTGCTTCCTTCCCACCGCGTCCTTCATTATGTGTCGGAGATATAAAGCGAGTGCACCGGAAAAGAATGGGAATTGGATTGATTTATTCTATGGTGAAGCATCTGAAGTATAACTGCATACTCACACGATCTTTGCCGAGAGATAGGAGCATTCGGTGGAACCGGTGAACTACACTTGCTTCTGGATAGATGTGTGGGACAAAGGGCTCGTGGTACCTGCTGCCCACCCTTCCTCCTCTGCTTTGAGAACCGTGTGAACGGAGAGGGGCAGAAGAGAAGGAGGTCCTCATACAGAGTCGCACACTTACTTGAGCAGTGCGGAAGACTGGGAATGGGTCGAATAAACTCCCCTGGGGCCGGAAAAATAACAGACGAAGCTTTACTTAGATAAGACTTTGATTGGTCTTTTTTTCTCTTAGTGATTAGAAAGGAGGGCGCCTGGGTATGTTATAGAAAGGGGAGGTGGAAGCATCGAATGGCGAAGAGAGGCGGCTCGGCAGGGAAGGAATGGAAAATTGTCAATGATGACTTCTTTGTTGGCGGAATGAAGGGCTAAATAGCGAGAGTGATTCTCTGAGCCGGTCTGAATTTCCAACGCCTCGGAAAACTGATCGAGATAGATGACATGACCTTTTTCCCCTCTTCCTTTCCGATAGGGCAATCTTCTCTTATGGCCTTCACCCCGCCTGGAAATAGAGAGCCAAGCCCCATTTTGGACATTCATTAGTTTCAAGAAAACTCGATTTCTTATTATGCCCAAAAAGAAGAGACGAGGAAATATGGCAAATTAGTTAACTTGCGATAAAAGAAGTGGACTAATTTTCTCTATACTAATATTCTAGGAAGAGTGAAATGACATACAAAATATTTGTACCTAAGAAAAAACAATCAAAATAATATACTAACTGTGGCAAGCAAGAGAGTAATCTGTTTGGTTCTTTTAACAAACTTCATCATTGGTTCCGTATTAGTTATCACATATTTGTTGTTGTGTGCTATCAAATATAGCACAACCCACAAGCAATTTCCCCAAAAAATATATGAAGAAACCTGTAGAAAGGGACAACAGAGAAGATAAATTTTCAATCAGCCTCACTGGAATTTCTAACAAAGTTAAAAAAGTCACCAAAATAGCAAAAAGAAATTGCAATAGATACATGAATCACTATGACTTACAGTAAAAGATTAAGCTTCATGAAATAGGAGGAAGAAAACTTTGATTAATGAAACACACTTCATAAGAAGTTTAATTAATATATTTGAATTGGACTCCCCTATAGCAAAAATAAACCTACAAATAATAATGGAGAAATAAAAGTTTTGTTAACTAAAAATCCAAATGTGATGAATTCAACCATTTCAGCAACATTATGAGTTATAGACTGAGAGGTGCAAGAGTAGTAATGTCGCATTGCAATTGAAATCAATTTTTTTTGTTTATATGAAGAAAACTACAGAAAGGGACAACAGAGAAGATCAATTTGCAATCATCCTTACTGAAATTTTTAACAGAGTTGAAAAAAAGGTCACCAAAATAGCAAAACAAAATTGCCATGGTTACATGAATTACTATGACTTATAGTAAAGATTAAGCTCCATGAAATAGGAGGAAAAAAACTTTGAGGAATGAAACAAACTTTATAAAAACTTAATTAGTGTATTTGAATTCGACTATCCTATAGCGGGAAAAAACCTATAAATAATAATAGCAGGAAATCCCTCTATTTATAGACAACAAAAGATAGTGTGAACAAATGCTTATTGTGCCTTGTCGAAAATGTCACAACTCTTTGGAAAAGTTACAACCCTTCGGAAAGGTCACAACCTTTCATAAAAGTCGCAACTCTTCATAAAAGTCATAACTTTTCATAAAAATCACAATTTTTCATAAAAGGGGAATACTAGTTTTAAAAATAAATAAATCAAAAAGGAAATTCTGATTTGTGGTGGCGCCACGTAGGCGACTTAGGGTTCTCTTATATATATATATATATATATATATATGATTCTTGATAGTAGATGCTCCCAACTCATCACCATTATCCTGATTTTAAGGTACTTTTGACTATTAAAAAATTTATTTGGAGATCAACGCTAGAGGTTATCTTCGACAACCAACTAGGGTTATGTGAAGCCAACTCAAACATAGTAGGTGGAGGGTCAAGTAAGCAGTAGTCATCCATAGTGAAAATTAATTTTGGAATGATTCACGGGCATCAAATCATGAAGTTTCATCCCTATAAAAGGAGCTCGATTTTCATAATGAAGGGCATATTATTTTCTCTAATTGAATACTCAAAACTCATTTTAGCAAACACATCAACATCATTATTCACTTGTCAAGTTCTTGTGTTCATCAAGCTTATTTGAGATCACCTTTATCACAACTTGGATCATAGATAACGTGCTCGAAAGCTTTTCAAACTCAATTTTTAAAACCGAAAAGCAATACAAGTTCCCCTTGGATCAAAGAACTCAAATTTTCTTGAAGGAAAGCTTCTTCCATATGTTGGAATGCACTATTTCAAAGATATGTGGAGAGAATAATGAGATATAAACAATAAATCTATATTTTTAAAGAGAGTAAAGCAAGGTGTAGATTTGCAATGATAGATCATTTTGTAAACTCAATTATTTTTAATAAGAAAATAAGATTAAGACATAAATTATTTATATTAAAATTAAGATGTCTGAATTTAAATACATATTTAAAAATGAAGATGTATATTATAATTTAATTGTTTAAATTTGAATACACATTTTAATATACAAATATTGTATTAAGATCTGAATATTAAATAATTAAGACTGTTTTATTTTTCTTAACATTTAAATGCATAAATTTTTATAAAACACAATAAAATGCTAACTTAAATATATTATATCAAGAAATTATTTTTTTAAAAATAGAAAAGAGTCAAAAGTACCATCAATGTATTAGAAATGATTTAACATGCCCCTTCCATATATTGGATCAAATTTGTCCCTCCTTCCACTTATAGGATTAAAATGCATTTAACCTATTAAAATGACTCAAATTTCCCCTCTTACCTAAAAAAATGTTTATCAATTATTAAATACTAGTTAATTTGCGTTGTCTTAAAATATCTTATTAGAATTTATAAATATAATTTTTTTTATAATATCAAAATATTTTCATTTTTTTAGCCTTCAAATGCAAATAAATTAAGTCTCACCTTTTAAATCCATTTTACTACTATTATGCATTGACATCTTAGTTATATATCTTTCTTTTTTGTCATCATCTAACAATTCAAGTCTTTTAAAGTACTACTGAGATTTTTATATAATTTATATTAAGTGATATTGTATTTATACTCTTTCTTAGAAAACATCTTAAAAAGAAATAAATTCCACAGTGAAAGATGATTTTTTTGTGGGCATACATGATAAAATTCCTCTTTCTCTATGACTAGGACAAATATTTTTAAATAACATACATTCGGGTTAGTGCACACGTAGTTCATATATTTTGTTTACTTAAAGCAAATACTTTTATTATGTAAGATAAACAATCAAGAACTTTTCAATTTTTTTTACAAATCAAATAAAACTAAATAGTTGCCAAGTATAGTATTTTTTTTATTTTATTGATATGTATAATTAGAATTAGAATATATTTTTGAGTCATTCCTAGTATGTTAAAGACATTTTTGTTATCGCTGTAACAGAGGTTTCTTCAACCCCCAGAAATAGATCTGCCATAATTAATCTCTGGGGATTTTTCACTAACCCTGTAACAAGCAGCGGGGGTTATTTTGCGGCGGTTTAAGCCCCCGCAAATTAATTCTCAGAAAACTACCATTTAAATTTCAGGGGTCACAACCTCTGATAGTAATAACAAAATAGCAGGGATCGAAATTCATGAAAATATAAATATCTTCCTATATTTTTGCTATCAGTGAAACAGTGCTCTAAAGCTAATTCGGTCAATAATAGTTCAAACAATCATAAATTTCAGACCATAGTCCAGGCTTTTGACAGAAATACTCGGAGTAAGCTAATACAGTTCATTATTTGGCAAATACCAGCATAGACAACTAAGCCATGAAAAGTACAATAAAGTTAGCCTAATTCTACCACAAAATACACGAAAAGGATAGACTAATGCAGTTCATTATTTAGCAAATTTGATAATTGAATTTTATGTCCTAAGTGCTAAAAAATGATCCATATGTGAACCAAAAAAAAATTGAGAAATCCAAAAAAAATCCGAAAAGTCCCAGACTTTTATTGGTTTGATTTAATTTATAAATTTTAAAGTCTGACATAAATGATTTGATTTGATATTTGAAAAATCCGAACCATGATCCATGTACAATCCTAATTGATGGTAATATTTCCTCTTTTGTGTATGAATATATTGTTTTCAATGACACGAAGAGGCATACAAGCTGGTTTGCCCGAGAGGTTAAGGGGGAAGACTTAAGATCTTCTGCACATAAGTGCGCATGGGTTCGAACCCCATAGCCAGCATTTTTTTCCTTTTAAAAAACTATAGTAGTTCTGAAAACGTATTTCACCTTTTTTAAATATTCAAATCACATCACGATCAATAGTATCTCCAGTTATTCCAATCCCTTCCTACTCGCGCCGTTGAAACAATCTGCGAAAAGCACCTCAATATATGACCCTCTGCAGTAACTGAGAGTCCTATTATGCGAAAGGCGTAGATGCTTTGAGATCGAAAGATGATTAGTGTCATTGAAGATGAGTTAGTCTATTCATGTATGCACATCACTATAGAGCAGCACATTTACTCCTGTATGACATTGATATCCAATCCTCGCACCCCTAGATTGCTTGATAATTCTTGATTTCATTTAAATTTTAGTTTAATTACGATAATTGATACCAAAAACTTTATATTAAGTTGATGGTACCTTCCACCCAATTGTTCTTACTATTCCAAATGAGCTGATTTAAAATCTGAATCTCTCGGTAAAGAATTCTCCACGATATACCATTTTCAACTCTTCGTTGGGTTTTTACTGACTACGATCGCTCGCCTTTTTAATTGGTTTTGAAGGGTGATTTGAATGTTATCAGGCGCACCTCACAAAATCATCACATGAATTTTTAGTTTCAAAATTCCACGTCATGATAGGTGCAGAGTGGGCTCCATAGCGTGGTAGGCACCTTCGCGTCACGAACTCTATTCTTGCAGTCACTTTGGATATGTTTTAGTGTGGGACACTTTACTTTGCGTTCCAATCCATCTTTTAGGTATTTACTTGTTGTTTTTTGCCTGAAATCAACTTAATCATGTCTATTAGCTTATTATAACAAATACAGAGTATACAATAAACACAACGACATTCATAAGATTATACTTAGAACTTAGATTGATCATTAACAAAATATAGTGATTAGATGCGTAAGTACACCCGAGATAAGGTGTATTGATATGAGGTGATAAGTGATTAAGTAGTGATAAACATGGTTTATTAACAATTCCAGAGCTTGTCCTTGATTTTGATATTGTCTTGAACTGATCTAATCTTATTCTTAGTTGCTAGTCTGGGTCTTTAAATAAGTGTATTAATATAGATGATTAAGCACTGAACAAGTTAGTATAAGACTAATCCTCATCATCACTTCATATTAGAGTTTATCAATGATGGTTGAGTATACGTGTTCATTGTATTACCCTTGCCTTTTCTGCACCTTTGTTGTGTAGGTTCTGAATCAGGCACAAGTAGTTCGTGATCCTCGTTGCTAGCAGAGTACTCTTGTTTTGGAGGTAGTTGCTTGGTTGTTGCACACCTTTCTAAAGTTCTCTTATCTTTATGCTTTTTTCCTATCTTTCCCTTTCATAGACAATGTAGTACATGTTTGGAACTTGAAAAGTTTGATATTAATAAACGTTTGGGATGATGAGGTAAGATTCGCATTTTTACTATTCTAGTAAGTTCGGAGGATGATTTATGACTTCAGTGGAGGTTTGGCATGGTTCGTGAGGCATTTAGGGGAGTTTTGAATCCTTGGTGGAATTTTAGTTTTTCTTAAGTTTAGAGTTGTTCGTGATCAACATTTGACCAAGACAACTTCGGAATAGTGATTTGATTAATCCAACAAGACCAAAATGTATTTTTATGATCGATTTTTACTATTAGATTGTGTTTGGCAGATTACAAAAGAATTATGAGAGTTAGGTTATTTTTGGAACTGGTGCCTTCTGCACTCGCGTTCGCAAGAGGACCACCATGTTCTCTTATGAAGGAGGGATTTGGGTCCTCTCATTCGCGTTTAGACCTTCATGCTCGTGAAGAGGGAGGATGTTGATCCAGGTTTGGGTCTCCATTAGGTTCACGAGATGGACTCACATTCGCAAGATGTTGCAGTTGCATTCACAAAGAATACCTTGGACCTGCAAAATTTTAATTCTAATTCAAACTTAGACTTCTTATTTTGATTTTGGGAGATTTTTGTTGGGTATTAATTGTCACGAGTTTCTTACCATAAATAGGTTTTTCTTTTAGGAAAAAACTTATGATTGACTAGTCTTTTTCTTATAGGAAAAGGTTTAGGACTCTATAAATAGAGACTTGTTCCTTCTAACTTAATCAGCATTCACAATGTAGTCCTAGGGGGTGGGTTTTGAGAGTTTTGGTAATGGGGGAGAATTTGTGAACCTCCTTGTATTCCGAGTAAATTGGTTGAGGTTATTTCTCTCTATATTTTGTACTCTTATATTTATAGTGGATTGCTCATCTCCTTTGTGGATGTAGGTCGATTGACCGAACCACGTTAAATCTTTGTGTCTTTTGGTATATTTCTCGTTTGTCTTCTTACTCATGATCTGTCGAAGTTTGTTTTGCTAGCTTCTGCTATATCATTAACTAATTAAGGGTTGTTAATGATATAGCTAAATTCAACCCTTAATGTGTTGGAATGAGACAAAAAGGTAATGATCTAACTCTTTTAGTACAATTATTGGCAAAAACAAGCTAAATTGAATAGAAATTTATTTTTAAAATATGTAAAAAATTATAATAAGCTACTCCCAAAAAACAAAAAAATATCATAAAGACTAGCATTTTGGAAGATCTGGTGGTGGTGGAGGTAGCTTAGTTGATGGTGTTGGCCCATTCTCTACAACAAAAGCTGTTGCTAATCCCCAAGGCAAATGCACATCCAAATGACAATGCATCAACCATACACCTGTTAATTGTAATTAGACAAATAATTAGTTTTAAGAAAGAAAAAGAAAAAAAGAGTCAATCTTCACCAAAAATGATACAATGTTATTCATCTATCCCTATATAAGCATATTTAATTCTTATTAGGCCAATTAGTTCATATAAAATGTTAAGTGAAAAATATTAACATATATATAGCTCTTGGAGAAAGTCTCAATCTATCTGGTATTGTGTAACCGAGCATGAAGTCTTGAAAAGAACGGAAGAGTTTAGATATTTGTGCAGCTATATATCATTTTATCAAAAGTATTTTTTTTTTAAAATTATTTCTAATTATAGAAAGATATCTCTTAGGATATGTTAAAACTGAAACTGTGCTGCATAAATTAAGACGACAGAATGCCTAGTTTGGAAAAACAAGAAAACATTGGAAGTGTATGATTACCTGGATTGTTAGCTCGGAATCTAACAACAGCCCATCCACCAACCGGAACAGCAATAGTGTTACGCTCTTGTGGATTAAAAAGGTTAAATTTCTTTTTATCAATTGTAGGGTTATAATTTCCAAAGCCTTGTGCCAAAACATGGAAATTAAATCCATGCAAGTGAATTGGATGATTTTCTACCCCAATCAAAGCAGTATTTTGCATCACAATTTCAACAGTTGCATTGTACTTGAGTTTCTTCACCTTTGTAGACTTTGTAGTCATTATAATTGAAGGATTAAAGCTATTATTAGGATTTGTATAGTCAAATTTCAATGGTGGTTGATTTGGAAAATCAGTAGTGTAAATCCCTTGAACATTATTGAAAAATGCCTCTAACATTGACATCTTGGTTGGTAATTGGAATGATGCATTATTCATACTTGCACCAAATCTTTGCCCATTTGGGCCTCCACATGTTGCATTTCCTGTTTTTCCACAAGCAATTAGGCCCAACCCAATAGTAATAATCATGTGCTCATCCACTTGTCTAGGTGGAGGAACCCAAAATGGCCCAGTTACAAGCCCAGTCAAATTGGTGAAGAATTTGTGAGCTGTTGATGTGTCATTGTAGGCTTGTAGGATTGGCATTTTTGGAGTTGATGGTTTTGCACCTTCATACAAAAAAAAAAAAAAGTCAAGAGTTTATAAGTTTGGGTTAGTTTCAAATATACTTATCATGTTTTTATTTACATTAAATAGCCAAAAAAAAACAAAGGAAATGTACACTGATTATACAATATAGTTTGTCGAAAGTCATGGAAAGTATACATTCACTATACAATACAACTTACCTATACATGAGATTTACACTGACTATATATTATGATACGCTCAAAAAGTTGAATACAACTTAACTGTACATTAAGTATACACTGACGAATTCAATCTCGATCAACTCAAAATCACCTCTAAATAGTCTCAAAATTTAGAAATGAAATACTCTCAATGTTTCGGGTCATTTGATATTGAAGAAGAATAAACAATCATTAATGGCGAAATTGAAGGAAAAAACAAAAAAGAAGCAGAGCACCATCAATGGTGAAATTGAAAGGAAGAAGAACAATATTTAACAAATTCAGGTAATTTTGAAAATTGGGCCAGTTTTTGTATAAAGCAAAAAGAACAAGTAGCCCTTTTGCATAATTTTCCCTATAATTTATGCACTGATCGTGACAATGATCAAGTTATCTATGAGATAATGACAACGTACATTTCTATGGTTATAAAATTTAATTAACAACATGTTAAACTACGTTGATCATTAAAAAAAAGGAGACTAGATTGATACCTTCGTAGACTATGATTCCGGTGGTGGTAGTGTTGTCAAATGGTACCCCGGCCACGCTAACATAGGGATTTGCAGCCATATAGTACGATGCAGGCGCTTGGTTGGCGGTCAGGAGGACGTCAGTCGTCTGACCCGGAGCCACAACAACTACATCAGTGATGTATGGGTTGGTGTAGGCAGCATCTACCGCGACAACTTTCATGTTATGATTTGCTATCTTGAAAAATAACTGGTTATTGAGTGCAGCGTTGATGATACGAAGAAGATAAGTTTTTCCTTGTTTCACTATTAGCTTGTATGTTTCTAACGGAAATAAAAAATAATAAACTCAAATTAGCTACATATAAATAAATAAATTATGTAAAGTAGGAACCAAATTATTTCTTACTATTAGAAGAGCAAGGGTAAAGATCTCCTGGCTGGCCATTAATTGTATATGCATTTGAGTTATTAGGTGCAGCACCACTAGTTAGCCCTTCATTCTCCACATCAACAACATTGGCATTCCACCATTCTCCTACAAGCACGATTAATACATAAATAATATTCTTAATTAGAATACGAAGATCTGGTGGAAGTTTAAATAGAAACTCACATACCTATAGACTTCCATTTCCTTCTTTTATTAGTAAATCATGGATCATAATTAAAACATTTGGGATTATGCTTTTTGTCTATTTATTTCTAATTTTCCAAAGTGATCACATAATTACACGATTAAATTCCTAAAGACCAGCCAATTGTGCTAGGCAAAAATGTGTGAGGATCCCTACAATAGGTAACTACTACACCATCCATACGCATTGAAATTCCACAAGTGGCTGAGTCTGGGGAGGATAGAGTGTACATAGATCTTACAACTATTTCGTAGAGGTAGAGAGGTCATTTCTTTAAGAGCCTCGACTCGAGTACAATAAATTAATGAGAGTAAGTATGAAAAGGAAAAATGACAGTAAAAAACTATAGCAACTACTATAGAAATAGTAACAACAACAAATTAAACTCATAATATTCAAATTTTGAATCTCTCTATGCGAGTAGCTAAAACAACTTATATATAAGATAAGTACCTAAGAGGATAGGGACTTCTCTGTAAGGTTTAGGGAAAGGATAAGAGCGACTACGTTTAGGGCGGATGATGAGGGCACCATGAACTGTGGCTCGTAGCCATGATACGTGTGCGTGCCACCATAAGGTTCCTTCCTGTCCCGTTAGGTTAAACCTGTACGTGTAGCTATTTCCGGGTCGGATCGCACATTGGGTCGCAAACTCTGGTCCATCCGCCCATCCACTCAATAGTTGAAAAACACCGTGCCTGCCATTCCATTATTATAGGAATATTATAAATATAGCAGGAGTTCAAGGTTTGAACCTCAAATAGCATAATATTTTTTTATTTTATTTTAACAGTCACACACCATTATTCTTGAACACCCTTAATAAAAATCTTGATTCCGTCCATGACCATGCATGATGCATATGTGACAATATAATACTTTTAAGTTGAGGTCCTTTTAAATCCTTTTCATTAATGATGAAGATAAATGATTGATGATTGTCGTTTTCTTATATGACATTTTCTAAATTTCAAAATTAAATGGTTTGACTATAAGAATCCACCGTGTATCAATGAATTAAGATAAATAACTAGTATACTTAATACAAATGTTCAACTTATCCTTGTTCATACATATATATATATATAAAATAAAATAACCAACTACTTTGCACGATAGAGACAAAACGTGACCAAAAAAATTGCTCTTCTTATGGTAGCTACACAATACTCTTTAATTAGTATGATATTGATTTTGACAATTTAAATATATACTTAATAAATAACTTTCTATAATTAATTTATATACGCTAGTAGTGTTTAAATTCTTTAATTAAATTAATGTGAAGAACATACCAATGAATAGATAGATCGTATGGTAATTTATTGAAGACATGAACAACAAGGGTGTCACCCTCTCGTACATATAGAGTTGGACCAGGCAGACTTCCATTTACTGCACTTATAACTTGTCTACCACATAACCGGCTTATAGTATGGTTTTGTACCTACATAAACCAAATGAATAAACTTATCATTCACAAAACATTTACGACAATAACAACATACTCTATATAATCTCATAATTGATGTCCGAGGAGGGTAGGACATACGCAAAGTTTATCCCTATCCTTGTGAAGTAAGGATATTGTTTTGATAGACATTCGACTCAAAACATTTACCTTGTTAAAATATTCTTTCAGAAGAATTTATTTTTTATTTGGCATGTTATATATTAAAACTTTAATAAGAATTGAATGAGTTGAGTTATGACCCATTTTAAAGCTCGTTTCATCCCAAACAATGATTGGACGGTCAATAACTCGTTCATTTATAAACGCAACCTTTTTTTTTACATGCCTCTATGTAAACCTAATTACATATATAGGGAGAGAAAAAAAAGAGAGGAGAATTATATACATGAAAAGATTGTTCAATAACTTCAGCAGAAAACATTGATGAAGAAGCAAGAAGAGCAATGGCACATGCAAACAAGAAAACTTGTGGATGTGCCATTGCCATAAAGAGGAAAAATTACAGCTCAACTATGAGTTTAGACTTAGAGAATATGATGAACAAGAATGGAGAGAAATGATCCATTTATATAATACTAATGTCTAATGGACTTGTAATTGTATACTTAAGAAAGCCATGAGAATGCCACAAGGTGGAAATTAAATTTGTTTTTTTTATTGACAATAGGTTTATTCGATCTATTAGCTTGCTTTTAGTTTTTTTTTTTTTTTTTAAAAAAATAATATAAATAATACCTCTTTCAAAATGATCCAAAGGCGGAGTCAGGATTTGAAACTTATGGGTTCGAGATTTTAGCTTTTTTTAAATTACTAAATTCTAAATTAATAATTTGTACATATTCAATAAAGTTCTCAAGACAGATAGAAAATTTAGAATGAATTTGACCGAACATGTAATATTTATTCGCCTATTTATTTGATGGTCAGTATATCAAATTATTGGCAAAACTCACCCGCACGATAACGTGAAAGACTAGCTTATATAACGCAAATATGAGAAGTGTTTTTGATGATTAGTTGGGCACGATAAGTTGAATGGTTTGAGTTGGCCATCAAATAAGTAGAATGAATAAGACATTAAAAACCATGGGAAATTTAAATGATAGATAATCATTTTTTTTTCTTTTGTATTTTCTCTGTCTTATAATTTGATGTGATACATTTTTAAAAGAATGACATGTTTCATTATTGGAAAATAATTTAAGTTTAAACATTCAATTTTATATGTATGTTAAAGAATGACAAAAGTACCACATTGATGGTTAATAAGATGAGTGGACTCCTTATAAGGCTTGGGCAATCCTCCTCCGATCCCTTTGAGCTTGCTTTTCGGGTGTGAATTAAGCTAAGACCTAATCTAACAATGTAATATAAAGACATGTTCCATTCCATCTCACCAGTTAGAATCATGCACGAAGTTAGAGTTTCACACTCGGCTGATCAATCTGAGGATGTTGGGGTCAGGGCTGATGCGGCGGAGTCATTTTGGACATATTTATACACTCAAACTAATGTTATATTTTATTCATATTTTAACTATGTTTTGAAAATAAATTCATTTATATTCATGTATTTTGAATATAATTATTGTGATGAGCTAATATATGTGATTAGACTTGTTTCGGGTCCAAATGCATCAAGAATCGATCAAAAATCGTAAGAAGAACTCAAAGGAAAGCGTCCCAAACGAAAATAAAAGTTAAGGCATTATAGGAAGGGGAGTCCACAGCGCGGGGCTAGCACTTTGTGTTGGCCCCCACGCCAGTAGTATAGCCATTTTTCTACATACACAATTTTTCAAACTGAATTCAGAAGTATTGATAAAATAAATTTCATTAACAAAGTTGAAGAAGTTAAAGCAAAACTTATAACAATTGGACATCCTTTCTTGTTATGTCCAAAATTATTGCACAAAGAACATTTCGTTTTTCTCCCCTTCCTTGTAGCCTTTCCAAACTTCTTCTTACTAGGTTCATCGCTATCTTTTGACCTTTTTTTTCTTGGTCTTCCTGGCATAGGAGTGATTTCAGGTGGCTCAATGGATGGCCTTGTGCTCTTTGGCGACATCTTCATGTTTGTCATAGGTTGAATGAACTTATTGTAGGCCTTCAAATATGTTTCCTTCTTGTACCAGTGATCAATAAATGACTCAACATCTAGATCCTTGTAATGCATTGCAATAATTCCATATGGACAAGGAATTTCCTTCTGTTGCCATGACCTACAACTACACACTTTCTTTTTTAGATTAATAACATGTTTATATGGTGGATCCTGAATCTCATAGTCATTATCTCCATTAAATTTAACCTCACATATGGTTGCATGTTCAGCATTCTCACTAAGAGTTCAGGGTCTGATAAAAGACAGCCCCCATAATGCATTTGAAGTGTAATAATTATTGAAGCCATAATCTTACGATGCTTGCAAAGTCACAAAAAATACTTTTAGATAATTGACAAAAAGCCCTAAATGACAAAAAATCTCTAATTGACAAGAAGCCCTAATTGACAAAAAAAAAACCTAATTTTAAAGTAATTCTTTATGGAATACAACAAAAAGCTCTATAATAATCTGATATAATCCAATTGGACCACTAACAAGAATGAAATCCAACGCAATTGATAAAAAAAAAAAAAAAATCAGTTATGAAAAAACCCTAGATTCAAAACATATTCACGACAAATGCCATTGAATGCATAATACTTCTACAAATTGTTATTAGGCTTGTTATTAGGCATGTAAAAAATCAAACTCCTCCCAAAAATCACACCACAACCTCTGCAAAAGTACTAAACCCTAAAACAACAAAATTCAAAATGAAATACCAAAACACAACTGCAAAACAAAGAGAACGAACTTACAACTATAGAGTAAAACACGAACTCAAACACCTCATAAGATAAAAAAAATAATCGCGGTGATCAACAATGTAAATCGGGACTAGAGAGAGAAGGGTCTAGTTGAAAAGGCGATGAGAAAGAAATGTTTGGAAGAGAAAGGAATTAGACTATTTTTAACATGTCATTTTTAAATGACATGGAAAGCTACGTGTGGCGTTTGTAGTTCACGCACCACTGAGTAGTCAAAAAAAGGGTTTAAAATGTTGGATTTTAGTGGGTTCGAGGGTTCAGTTGACAAAGTCGTGAATAAAAGGGTCCAGGTGACAAACTGAGACAAGTACAGGGGCCTCTCAGGCATAAATTGTTTCCTGTAATATGTATTAAAACTGTATTATAAATATATTAAAAGTGATCAAATAGAAAAAAGATGGTAGGTCAGTTTCCCTTCTTCTTCTTTTTTACTATATAAATAGAACCTATGACAACCTTTGTAGCATTGTTGCAGGTGGGAGGTTATTGTTCACGATGATTCACAGTTGTTTTTGTTGTTATTATTTGTGAAGACATTATTAGAATTTACTTTACTATTTCACTAGCCATCGCTTTTGCACGAACAACTAAGATTTTTGCAAGTACTAAGTTACATTCAAGGTTTATATTATTTCTCTTTATTTCAATGTTGTTCAGTTACTTTAATTCTTCACACAAAATTATGAGTAGCTCAATATCATAACTAGAGTTAGGGACCTGGAATAAGGATAAGGATAATGAATTTTTTACGGTTAATTGTCGCATACTTGCGTAAAGAAAATAATAAAAAGAAGTTTGAATATCAACATTTTGTTCCCACTACTCAACCAATCACAGTTTTCTTTCCCAAAGAAGAATAAATAAAGAGTTGACAGTTATGTAAATGAAGGACCAGCTAGGTTAGGCAATAATGGTACACAAATAAAGAAGAACAAAAATAACTTTATATCAATATTACAAATCTCACTTCAATATTAAGAGATACTGAAAAGGATATTGCAACACATCATTCCAGTTGTTCAATCTAATCATCATCAACAAAAGTCACAACACCTAAATATTAATAAATAAATTAAAGAGTTTTAAGTTATATATATATATATATATATATATATATTGAAAAGAAAATATTTGATCGTGAAAATTAATGGAACTTTTTGAAAACTTGATACGTGTCACCAGTGTTTTAAAAGACGGTTAGGACTCGTCTCGGAGCTGGGCTCTACAAAAATTTTGTGAGACTCAAGTGTGGGCTCTCTGAGTTCCTTAATCATGTTTGTAATTATTTCAAACTATTGATGTAATTTTATAATTTTGTGTTATTATATTATTATATTATACTATAAATTAAAATTTTAAAGATCCATAGGGCTTACGCCCCATGTCTCGAGGGTTACGCCTCACTCCCCCACCTTTTAAAACCCTGTGTCTCACTATCCTTTTATTTTTTATGAACATGTAAGATAAAAGAAAATACTATATTATGTAATCTCAATTCTCTAAAGACGTTTTCTGCTTTACGTTAATATCAGCAATTAAAATGTAATTAAAGAGGAGTATAATTAATGATAAATGATATTTTTCATTAAAGAAGAACATACCAACACAATCTCATTGGTGGGCTCTAGAAGGAAAACAATTTCCCTTGATGAAAATAAAAAGAAAACAAATTTTATGAAGTGACATTTCAAGTTCATTGCTTTCTCGCCACCCCCAACACCCACTCCTAGATCATCCCACCCCATTCAACTCAATAGTGGTTTGCTAATGACATATAAATGTTCTTGAAATTATATATTTTTGCTTAACACTGGAAAATAAGTTCCTTCGTACCAAACACGGGTGGCACATGCACATGATTGCAGTGATTCCGGCACAACATTCAGAAGTCAGAACGATACACAAATATTATGCTTTCAAAAATGAAAGAATTTACAAGTAACTGGACAACTAACTTAAATATAACAGCCCAAAAGAAACACAGGTCAATGCAAACATCTTTTCACCTTACAATTGCTAAATTGAGAAAATGCAGATCAACTCCAACTCCCATCAACTCAAAGAATCTAAAATGTGTCATGTCTGCTAGTTGTACGCTATCCTCATAAATGTACAATGAACCGATTTACATTTCACATGAAGAAGCCTATCAAGTAGATTCTATGGTTCGAACTGCCAAACTCCACTAAATACATAAAGATAGCAATCCATTGATTTTAAAACTTAGAATAAATGGACTGTAGAAGGCTCCTGAAGCAACAAAAAAAAATTGATCACAAAACTTATCGAGGTTGAGAGAGATCCAACACAAGTAAGACTTCTAGCTGTAGCAACCAATGAGCTAACTGTAACTGAAAGCTTGGTAATATCTACTTTCTATTCTTCGTAAGCACTCTTTCCTCAGAGGTGAATCTGCAAATATGGCTCTGATGAAGTCTTCAACCTGAAAACCAGATAGCTAATAAATATGACATGATAATTCAAGCCCAAGAAAAACAGATTTCATCAAGGTAAAGCATTCCAATGGAAAATAAATGGTTGTCGACTCTGGTTGCCAGTAACCAGAAACCTATGATGCTTCACACGAGACACTATTTTAAGTCAGTTTGGTAATAAATTACAGGCTGCATTACTAAAGAATTCTTCTTTTTAAGATGTTCCGCTATAGATCCTCATTCTATATGTGAAACACAGAACATTCCAACCCAACCAATTATGAGATCCTGGTACTAGCTTAATTGATGTTTGATTTTTCTTTATACATACCTCTGATTGCTTAAAACCATGGTTGACAAGTTCATCAGTCTCCCAAACTTCAGTAATAGATTTCAATGGCATATCCAGGAGATCTATTGACAATGACCAGCAGAAAGAAAAAAAAAGTAAGGTTGAGAATCACTTCATTCTGGAATAAGCACTTCCTACAATAAGAATACCTGCTAGCTTGCGTAATTTCCGAAGGGATGGTATAAGATCATCAAGAGTTTGTGCAGGAGATTCCTGCAACTTTCCTGTCTGGCTAATAGCCAATACAGAGTCCAACAAAGACGACAGATTCTCGAATAGCAGATGAATCAGCCTTTGAAGCTGTGAACAAACAAATCAGCCTATAAGGTCAAGGAACTGTAAGAAACTATGTGCTACTTCAATTCAATTTGGTAAATCATTCTTCTTCACAAAATTCGATGGCTTCATAAATGCAGAGTCTGAAGCTGTCTGGTCAAGTAACAGAAAAAGGTTTTGGTCCTCACCTGCAATGTTTCTTCTGCAGCAATATCATCTAGGAGGAGGATATCATTTGCTATTCTTGAAAAGACTTCCTCCAGGACCATGCTCATACTTCTCTTGTACGCAGAAGGTAGGAGTAAGCGGTGCCATATAATATATACTTTCTCAAGTATGAAAATCACCTGCAGAGAAATGCTTAGGTCCTATTATAAGGATTGAATATTTGTAGGAAAAACCATTTCCAGTAGGGAAGCACAAATCCCTAAATTGTACCTGGTCAATGCTCAACTTAGCAGATTCATATTGCTTCATTTGGTGAGTATTTTGAAATCCATCGGCTCCATCAATAGCCTAGGATCACATGATTGCCAGCAAATATAATCATTGAGATGTAAACCTGTAAGAAACTAAAATGGGCTTGTGTAAGCTCTGGGGAGAAAGTTACCTGTTTTAGGTTATAAATGACAAGTTTAATTTGTCTTTGTAAAACTTCTTCCCCGAGCATCTGGAATCTTGGAGCCAAATCAGCAAATACAACAAGTTCCTTCATTGAAGCTGGAAAGTCTGAGCGGTACTGAAACAATTAACCGTCAGCTTTAACCAATAATGTAAAGGAAGTGCAGATGGAATCACAAGTGTGAAAATGCAATGCCTAGCAATTTTCTTCAGTAACTATGTTGTTGTTGCTCATGTCATATTCAAGATCATACATGGTGCAAAAGTTAATTAGCATTTAAAAATCCATGGTTGGTGTGCATATATATATTCAATTAGTATTCAAAAGAAAAGGCTTAGGTGCTATAACTCAGCCGAGCTTAATATGGTAAAACTTGGGCAACTTCACTTCTTAATTATGTCATAGTATTCGGATATATACATCGAGAGTAATGAATACAAAGAACGTTTGGCATAGATCTATGCAACTACTATTGGATCACGCTGCACATTTGTATCATATAGTGGCAGCAGAGGTGAAGCCAAGATTTGAACTTTATGGGTTCTGTTTGTTTTTTAAGGAACCTTGGTGTTTAGGTCAGCTTGCGCGCACCTCGACTAATTCCATGGGATACGCGTCACCTCCCACCAGCAGTAACAGGTACCAAGTAACTCTGTCCACCAAGGCTAGGACAAATAGGAAGAAATCACCTAGTGTTTTGTCTCTTTCAGATTTGAACCTGAGACCTCATGGTTATCAACCCACTTCATTAACCACTAGGTCACATTCTTGTGTTTGTGTTTCGACGAACCCGTACGTAAGCCTTCTAGTTCCGATCCTAGTTTTTGAAGGACCAAATATTCCCCTGGGATTCTCTTTATCTACTAAAATTTGGACCTCTGGTACTCTCAAGAACTCATGAAGAGCCCAAAATGGCTGGGTTAAGAATAAAAGGTTGTGCTGGAAGACATACCATAACCTTGGAAAATCATGTAAATATACTTTGTTGTTTTATTGCTCCTATACTAAATTTAAATTTAATCTTCTCGTGTTTGGTCTGCCCAAAAATTTACTTCTAGTTTCTTAAAATGAAAGTTCTACCATATAATATTACATGAAAAGTCAGACAAGGCACCCTAACAAAATCCAGGTTTTTAAATTCTATTTTTTTAAAATTTTGAAATTTAAAAGATGAGTGGTTGCCCCTAGTTCCCCTGGTTAATTCTCCTAATAACCACATTAATTTTCTGATGGGTACAGAATGTTTTCTCAGGGTTTTGTCCAAACTATTCTTCCACCAATGAAGAATAGAGAGGTGGGCGTCTTTCTGGTTCATATGATAATAAAATGAATACTCTAGAAAGCGAAACATTTGAGGCACAGAACAAAGCTTGATAAAGCAAGGTATGAAGAGGAGTATTGATGAAGAGCTTCAAGGACTCCACGATAATCTGCAAAGCGCTAAGGTATTTGTTATTTTTAGACTTAGTTAAGTGCAGTCTCAACCAGAGTAGCTGTTACTCCCTTTCTAAGGTTGTTGCAGGTTTCACTTTGGTTTTACTTTATCAGATGTAAAAGTGGTTTTGCTTTCTTCCGTCTTTCTTTCTTTCTTTCTTCATCTCACTTTTGTGAAGGGATATCATCTCAGTGTTATCCTTGCTTTCTGATCATCATGTGTATTTCATTACTTTATTGTGTATGAATACTCGATACACACAATCCTCGACACCATTCTAGATAATGATTAGTCTGTCTATCAGTTGCATCATACTTCTGCTGTTTATAGGATTAACTTCTCTCTTTGATTTCATTAGTTGTTCGTTTGCATGCTTTATTGATATCTTTAAATTTTCTGGACAATGCCTCTTTATCTAGTTGTTTGAAAACATCAGTGTCCACATATATGGGGAAAATGTGATTTTACTACCTAGAAACAAAGAAAGGTATATATTAATTGCTATGCTTTCTTCATTGTTGTTCTTCTTCTTTTACTTGGGTTTGATGCACTTGAACCAAGGGTTTTCTGAAACAGCCTCTTTACCTCCACAAGGGTAGTGGTAAGGACTGCGTACACTCTACCCTTCCCAGACCCCACTAAGTGGAATTTCACTAGGTATGTTGTTGTTGTTGTTGTTGTTTAATCACATTAAATCAAAATGGACATCTATTTGGGATCGCCAGAGCAATTTTTTCTTGCAGAACGACATGCGAAGGCACAGAAAATCGAAGTAACTAAAACAGAAATGAAGAAAAAATTACATCCATGCTTACCTCAAATGCAAGTCCAAGTATCTCCTGAGATAGATACTGGCAATCATTGTGAATAAGAACGGCAGAATGGTTGATGGAATCAAGCTGTCTTTCGAACTATTCAAGTCAAACATGGTGGAAAACCAGAAAAAAGAAGAAAAGAATAGGCATTAATGACATAAATTATGAGCATGAAAAAGCTACAAAAGACTGACACCAAACTGCCCTTGCCCTGAAGACTCAGAGGGTTATGACAATAAAAAAAAAAGAAACTCTTTGCTAAATGCATTCGCATATGTGTCGGAGATGGAGAAAAGCTGGATAGCACAAAACAAGCATGTTCTGCATGGATTTATGATGCAGGTCTCTTCTACGCTAACCTTGACAGGTATGATAGCTTCATAAAGAAGTAGAGAATCCCTAGCAGAGTGATAGAATTCCAACCCCACTCTAGAAGATGACAAGAAAACATCCTGCATATTGAAACCATTTTCCGCAGGGTTATTAGAGGAGAGGATGTAGGAAAAAGTACAACGTAAAGTAAAAAAGCAAAAATGGTAGAAGAGCCAGAGAAACAAGACCAGTAAAATTCCTTCAACATCAGTCCTGACAAGAAAATAAGAAACTGACAGTCGAAATCATAACTCATAAATATGCAAAAAATCTTAGCATATTCCATTGGTTACAACAGAATCTGCAGCTTAAAAACTCGCTGTGCCTCCATGCATTAAACTAAGGAATTGCACATCACAAACAATTGAAATATGAAAACATTATAAACTAAATCAGCACTCTTTTTTCTTATGACGGTGGTATCCGGGCTAGCATGCACACCTCGACTAATTCCACCGGGTATCAGGTTCCTCCCACCAACACAGGTGCCGGGCAACTCTTCCCACCAAAACAATTAAGTTGGTTTACTTTTGTTTTTGTTTTCCTTCAATTTTTAACCATCGCTGTAATTAAGGTTAATTACCCCAATTGTTACCATTTCTATTGCACTACCTAAAAAGTGATCATGACTTCAGCCAAACAACTTTTCTGGAAAAAACATACTTCATAAAGCAAATTCAATAAAACAGTACTATAAAGCCTCCTAGTTAACGACATTGCTTTAGCAGCCACTGAAAAGCTTATATTAACTTAAAAAAACAGCAAGAATGATCAATCTTCCTTGGCAATGGAAATGTTTTTATCTCTGCAAGATAGCTGATGGTGCGCAACTGTGACAAGTTATATAGTAAAAGGAGAGGGAATTTTTCGAGGTGTCTTTTCTCTTGTTCAGCTCATACAGACAAGGTGGAAAGAAAATAGAAGAATGAACACTGTGAACTCATGCAAGTGAGCCAGTCACAAAAAGTTTACGATCAAAGAGAGATTAACCATGGACTTCATTGACTAAATACTGGACAATATCATCTTCTTCTTTTCCTGGATAACCAAGAAATCCCCAAGGGATAGTGGCTCATGTTTGAAACTAGGTGGATAATAGGCCTGACCCTTATGCTTCTCCACTTGAATAACAGGCTGTTGTATGTGGCAGGGTTCAAACCCGTGACATGTGCCTAACACACACAGCATGTGTTGTGCTCTTACCACTAGACGAAAGCTCTGGGGGTTGGATGATAAATCTTTGTTATTGATGCTATTCCAAATTAACCTCTCGCTTAAAAAATTTCGCCCCTCCTATATCTCTTTCAGCAATGCTGGAAAAGAAGCTAACTATAAAACGCTTTGACCTGAAAATATCTAAGTTCTATATCAAGACACTTCTTGATACTAAAGGATGGGCATCAATAGTAAGATGAGCAAAGAACAAAGTAAGCAAACCTTTGTCCTTTGAGATAGCTTAGGGAAAGCAAAGGAAGACAGAGGGGAGAGAGGAGAAAGAAAAACAATTTGGTTGTTCACAAGTAAATAAAAATCTGTGTGATTCTTTAAGCTTCAGTGAACTGACCTTGAGGGTTCCATGAACTAACTTCATTAGTTGTGACGCTGCTTCAGACACCACACATCTCTCAGATGTAAAAAGCAAATCGACAACAAGGTCAGATGAACTTTCAGCATTATCATCATCCTTAACTTTAGAGTTTCTCCTAGTGCCATCCTGCAGAAAGAGCTTACAGACATTCAAAACCTAAGACATTGACAATTTAAAATGCAAAAGTACAGCAGTTAGTACTTACCTCAGGAAGGCGGAAGTCAGACCGTAAAAGTTGATTTCTTGCCTTGGCCAAAATCTCAACCTTTTTCCTCGATGCAAAATGAACCTCCACATTATCTGCAAATTTGCTCAATCTTTCATCCTTGCCATCAGAGGAAGCAATGAACATTAACTCCTTCAAACTTGCCTCAAAGTTAGATGTGCACTTCACAATTTTCTGAAAGTCTGCCAGTTTGGAAGCATCATCAGGCACTTTCTGAAACAAGAATATCAAAATTGTGAATTCAACATTATAATAGAACCTAGTCAACAATGAGAATTATGCATGCTAATCAGTTGTTTTCATTATCAAGTGCTATCCAGAAGAATAAAAACCAGTACATATTTGATGCTTCATTAGTCCAGTAATGCACATTTTGCTAGTCATGGCAAAATTCCTAAGATATATGATATGCTAAGGAAAAGAGAATCACCCACACAAGCATGCCACTAAAATACTTGATTTGTCAAATTGTTTTTTCACTGCATTGTTGAGAATCTCTGGAAAAAGACAGGCAGAAATATATGTTACATCGTCTATCATATGGACTGATTAAGGGTGATCTCATATGGGTGTAAGTATCTAGTAGGAGTACGTGCAGTTATTTGGTAGTTCTTTTGTGTATTCTAATGATCTGTGTGAAGTACCTACACCCATATCTCACCCATTCAATACGGGTACATCAATGGAAATGAAAGGACCCAGGTGACATAGGTCACACTAACATCTTTTCATACCCATTGGAGATGAAATGGGACTGAGAACAATTTCTACTTAACCAAATATGATAGAAAAAGTACATGTCAGAGGCATAGTTATAGTTATCACATCAAGATAAGAGAAAACGTACTAGAGCAACTTAATGAAGTACTTATGCCCGTTGGGTCTTTTGTAATCTTTCAATGAAAAACAGAATTTACATCACTTCAGCCAAAACAGGGCCCACTTCAGCAAATTAACCGAAGTTGAGCCAGATACATTGACTCATATTTCCTAGCTTTCTTCACAGTAACTACCGGCTATTTTAGCTAAATCCATCTAATAAAAGATCTCATTTAAAAATATATATGTTTGAAATTTTCTCTCAAAAAACTCTTTTGAAAAGTCAGGTAATCAAATGGCACCCAAAAATTGCTAACAATTACCTATCCTTTCATACAATACATAGAGCTATCTTGGTTCCACATGGAAGTGTGAATTACCCAAACTAAGACATCAACTGATATATTTAATATTTTAGTAATATGAGTACTAGCAAGGATACATAAAAAAGGTAACAGTCCATCATAAGTAATCCCCTGTGAAGGATCTCAACAATATCAAAAGCATTCATAACTGGCACAGACGAAATGATGACTTGTAATAATTCAGATTGCAAAGAGAAACCCCTTTGTTAAAGCGTAAAGGTATTGAATTGGACCTTGGAGAGGAAGTTGGATACTATCAAATCTGACATCCTTGGCCATGTTAATTTTCCAAAGCACAGCATCCATGTACTATTTTCAAAGCACAAAGACTTGCTAATAAACTTGACAACATCAATAAGAACAGAGTACATACTTCCCCCATCAATACTGTCAACCTGCATGTTGAGGCACAGTTCGGTTATTATGGATATATTAAGACCTTAGCAGCATTAGAGTCCTGTTTATTTCAAAGCATAAGGGGGTGGATTTTTTTTTATTTTCTCATTATATAGGTAAAACAAAATGGTTAGATCATGCAGCTTCCGGAATCAAATATAAGGCAAAAAACACAAAGCAGGTTAGAATTTTTTTTGAAGAAATCACTCCAACCATGTCCAGGTGAGTGGATTATGTTATCTGAACAACAATCATTTAACTTTTGGAAAAATTATCATCTTTTCTAGTTAACAGTGCAGAATGTCAAAGAAGTAGCGCCTCCAATCTATGTTTGCTCGGACTCCTCAAAAATGCCACCGGATGTGGGTCAGATCCTCCAAAAGTAGTACATTTTTGTAGGATCCATCACAAGTGAGGTAACATTTTTGGAGAGTCCATACAACATAACTCTCAATATAGAAAATGTTTGGATTCAAATTGAAGTGATGCTTTTGCATAAATGAATATGTATAAATAGCCAAGAGGAAAAACTGTCATGTCGGAATTAAACATTTACATTTGGATCAGCAGATGGAAGTATCTTCAGATTTGCCTTGACACCTTTTCCGGACTCCTGATTAATCCATTCCACCACAATAGTTGACCTAAAACTCACCACTGGCATGATTACATGTTTAATCATCAAATCTGCTACTTTTGCCATCCCATAATCCATAATACCAACTGCCTAAAAACAAAAATAACATGAATAAAAAGTTGATCACATTTGCTCTAAGTTTACCAGAAATATCAATATATGTCAGAAATCCTCAGATAAAGTGAAATGGAGAGGTATATTTCAAACTCACATCCATTGCTTTTAAAATTGTGTGGAGCTCAATCCCATCAACACCTCTGATGCTCAACTGATACTTCAGGTGAACTGTATTGTTTTCTTGCTCAAACCACACTGCATTGTCCATACATTGCAAAAGCACCTCTTGCATCTACACACCCAAATCCAATTCCTCTAAACAAGAATCACAGAAACTAAATAAAGATCACCAATATATCATCTTCTGTTAACCCACCCCCACTCACAGAGCATTTAACCTTGCAAAATAAGCACAGAAAAAATACATACACATAAACATAGATATTATAGACATTACAATAAAGGAGAAGCCTGGTGCATTAACCCCCCTCTATGCGCAAATTTCGGAGAAGGACTGGACCACATTGGGTTTTACATATGCAGCTTCCCTTGCATTTCTGCAAGAGGTTATTTCCATGGCCTGAACCCGTGACCACTTGGTCACATGGCGGTAACTTCTACCATTGCACCAAGACATAGACATCACAATCCTTTTTTTCTTTTGATTGGTGATCCACAACAAAAAAATTCTTCAGCAACTCCTTACCAAATTCATTGCGGAACGGAAGAAAAAAGATGGTGGCAAGACTGATTTGGAAACCAGAAAATTTAAAGAGGTTCCCTTGCTGCCAGCCTGCCACAGTTAGATGTTAAAAACAACCGAGGACACAACTGCACCACACTTGATTTAGAGGCTCTGATGAACTTCTATATCAATCAACTATCCCTCAATGCGAAAGGTGGTGTCCGCTATAAGAATCTTCCGTATCTGTTCCTACCTATACAGGCTTATTTAAAAATGGGCAATGCAAATCACTCTTCTTACTGGCACAACTAAATGCTGCAAGCAAAGCAGAATACTAACATAATGAAATCTTGCTCCAATAAACTATTTAAATATCTCATTAATTAAATCAAAATCATGTATGCCGCAGCCACAAACTAGTTTGAGGTTAGCTATAAGAATCTTCTCTATACATGCAGTTCTATTCAGGCCCATTTCACTCTCAAATAGCTCTACACGGTCACACAACATACTACGGGTTGGTAATGGGACCAATATAAAGTTCTGGAAAGACATAGCTGGGGAATACAACTCTTTATCCCAATTTTTTTCTAATCTTTAGCAATCCAGATTTCACAATGTCACAAAATAGAACAGGCAGCACTTGGACCTCACTGTTCAGAAGAAATTTACAAGATTGGGAGCTTGATGATATACTCAATCTACTGGAAAGGTTGGAGAATTGCACAGCCAATGATCGGACTTCAGATAGATTAACATGAGGCAACAAAGCTGATGGTTTATACTCTGTTAAAGCAGGCTACTCAACTGTTTGTGCCCAGAACAAGAGGTGGAAAGCTGGCCATGGAAATTAATTTGGAAAACAAAATTACCCCCGAAGGTGATTTGCTTCACTTGGACAGCACTCTACGAAGCATGTCCGACTCAAGATAATCTCAACAGAAGGAAAAATGCACGTTGTCAACAATGCTACATGTGCAAACAATGTATAGACTACTACACTGCTCAGTTGCTACAGATATCTGGAATATGTCCGTTTCAGTTTTTGGGCACAGTTGGGTCATGCCTGAGAGCATTAAGGATGCCTACATATGCTGGAGTACTTGGAAAGTTGGTAGAGCCATCAGGAAAATCTGGAAAATGGTCCCTGCTTGTATTTTTGGTGTCTTTGGATAGAAAGGAGCCGTAGATGTTTTGATGGAATAGCAACTCCTAATCATAGTATCAAGGCTAAGTGTCTTAATTTGTTGTATAGCTAGAGTGATTTGTCCCCTGTAAATTCCCCAGACAACTTTTTGGATTTTGTTAGCTCCTTATATTTAGTATAGGACTCACTATAATGGAGCTAACACACTCACTTTTGATCTTACTCCTTTGTGTACTATTTGCATCTTCTTGATGCCTTTAATGAAATCCATTACTTCATCTAAAAAGAAGTCTATATTTTTATATCTCACATTCCAATGCATCACCATATGGACATAAAAACCACTACTCCAGAATAAAAAGACTTAATTTTTAATCAATTCTCCAACAAATTTTCAGTAAAAAACTTACGTATTTATTATCTACAACATATCTTCAATAAAAGGCCAAATATTCACCAAAAAAGCTTCAACAAAAACAATTACATTTCACAAATAAGCCTCAATTTCTACAGTAGATGTTCAAAACGAATTCATTTCCTATAATCAACTTAGCAATTAAACAATCATAATCATATACAAAAACAGTATTGAGATGTTACCTCCTCAAAACACTCGGTCCATTCATCCTTCAACAATCCGTAAACCAAAGGCTGCTTTTCCTCATCATTACCCGTAACCAACACTGCATTTAACTCCCTTAAGGCTTCAGCCGCTTGTTCAACTCTCCCTACCTTAATCTCCTCCTTCACAAACCTCAGTCTATCACTCAATTCCAAAATCACATTAAGTAACCCTAACAATTCCCTCTTTTCCTTCACCTCTCTATTTTTTATCAGAATTTCATCAATTACAGCTTTGGTTTGAGCTTCAACTGGATGATCCGAGATGAGTTGAATCAAGTCGGATACTTGAGAAGTGAGATTTTCAGATTTTGAAACGACGTCGGAACACTGAGAAAAGAGAGTGGAGAATTCGGAGTGATGTGAGAGAATGTATTGCCGGACTTTGGATTTTATATCGACGGAACGAAGTTGTAGACGGTCGATGAGAAGACGGAGATCTGGAGCAGATAACGGTGAGTTTACATCGTCGATGTCCGGCGACGAGAGTAGATCTCTAACGTCAATTGAATTGAACAGTACGTCCATGTCTCGCCGGAAAACTCCCCTTTCCCTCTCGCGGCCGTTTTCAATTACTCTCGTAGTAAAAAGTTCAAAAGTCAAAAATTGAAAGCTTATAATAATATAATATGTCAATCCAAACATCCCAAGTCTAGAGAAGAAAAAATAAAAGGCGAGCTATTTTTTAAAAGAAGTATTAAAAGTTTGAATTTGTGTACAGATAATTTCTTACTCGATTTTTTTATGCAATAAACCCCTCCGGCCTTTGAAAAAACCCCTTCATTCCTTTGGGGTGATCACTAATCCAAACAAGTAAGATCAATAGTTTAGTATTTGGATCGTAACATTTACGATATGAAAATAGATTGAAATCATTCCCAAAGGCCAAAAGGTCTTCTAATTAAATTTTATTTGTATTTTCTTAAAATACGTATAGGTTACTGAGGATATTCATATAACTATAGAAAAAGAAAACAAAATTCAAGATTGACCTATTTTTTACTTGAAATTTCCTAGAAAACAAACTTCTATTTAAAATAGATAGACGTTAATTCTAAAAAAAAATGATGTTAGAAACAGTGGCGGATCCAGAATCTGATGATGTGGGTGCTCATCATAAAGTTGCTAGCCAAGAAAAAATAAAATTCAACAATGAAAAAGTATAAAAAGAAGTTAAAAATTATGAAGAAGTTTAGTTTGCGTTTTTTCAACAAAAAGACAAGTTTTACCAAGATTCAAACCCTAGTTGCAGGGCATGATGACATAAGAATTCAACTTTGGAACCAACACACTCACGGGATGCTTTGTTTAATGGGCATGCTGAGGAATATGTTATACAACATTTTCAGTATTTTCTATATACATATATAAAGTTTTCGTAGGGGTCAATGGGTGCTCGAGCACCCAAACCTCAACACGTGGGTCTGCCCCTGGTTATAAATACTATTCATCCCAAGTTATTTTTCATATGTATTTTCTTTGGTCAAGGATGAATAGCAAAGTGCACTTGATCATAATTGTGAACTTGAGCATCTTTGATAATGGTGAGTCACAATTTGAATCTTTGAGTGCACAATTGATCATTGTTTAAGTAGTTTGAACCTTGTTGTGTGCATTTATGTTGAGTCTTATGCAACACTATTTGTAGACATCCTTATCGAACTACTGATCTTGAGTTTTACTCGAGGACAAGCAAAAGTTTAAGTTGGGGGTGCTGATGAGTCCGAGATTTGGACTCATTTAGGGCTTTGTTTTGTTAGTTTTAGTGTCCTCAAATGCCTAATTTGTGCTATAAACTGACGTTAAAGCCTTGATTTTCAGGTATGTGGACTAAGGAACAAAGTAAGGACACTAACAGGTAAAAAGAAATAAAGAAAGCTGAAGAAGTGGAGAAAAGCAATCCCGATGATCGTCAAGACCACTCGGTGAATCGCCGAGTGGCTCTTCAGTCAGCCTAAAGTTTCAGTGTGCCAGCCCTGAGGGAAGAAATCAAGTCGGCGACAGAAAAAGGGTAGTCGGTGAATCGCCAATTAGTTTCGCGATGACAGGATGGATCGCCCAAAGTTACAGGACTTGAGGATGCTGAGAACCAATGCATAAAAGCGATAGAAGAGAGCAAATGGCATGTCGCCGAACCACTCGGCGACCCCGACTTACCTCGCCGAATGGTCTTTTATGGCAAATTTTTGGGAAACTATAAATGGAATTTTAAATGTAATTTTGAGGAGCTCTCCAAGTTCTCTCCCAGATATTATAGTTCCCATTCTAGACTTAGAGTTTTCTCTGGATTTTTGAGTTAGAATTGTATAATTTTGGAGGATTTGGAAAGTGGGTCTTTGAATTTCATTCTTAGAAATCATTGTAAAGGCTTGGAGACTCTTACCCAGATCATGAAAAATGTATTTGGTAATCATTTTTCTGTTTTTATGATGTGTAGCTAAAACCCCAATTCTTGGGGTGTGATCATGTGTTTATTTGTCTAATTATCGTATGGGTATTATTGTTTGACGATGAAATTGCTGTTTTAATGTGGGTTTAATCATTAGCTGAGTTTTAATTTATGAATTGTAGTTGCAAATGCAATTCTAATTTTGAGTTCTTAGCTTGCTTGAGAAAGAGGTTTTGGGACCAAAGCTTTTGATTAATGATTTGTAGGTATTGGGTTAATATGGGTTCAGCTCGAGAGAGTGAATCTCAAATCCAATCCTACCCATCTAGCTCGAGAGAGTGGATGTATTAAGGTTGTGGGCTGGTTTTCTTGTTAAGCTTGTTGATGTTCGAAAGAAATCACTTGAATCGTAATAGTTGTTCGAGAGAAAATTATTGCAGTTAAAGTTCAGCCTACCCACATTGTTTCAGTAAATCATCGTTAGATTTCAATTACCCATATAGCATAAATAGCCTATAACCGATCACATCCCAAGAACTCCTCTCCATATTATTATTTTCCCCTGTTTTCATTGTTATTTCAGCTGTTCATTGCAAAAATCAAACCTCACATCTGACATTAGTTGTCACCCTTTTAGATTTAATTGTATGTTTCGATAATTTCTATTCCTTTAACTGTTTAGAAAACAATTGTACTTCTTAATTGAATTTTAGAAACGTACCACTCCCTGTGGGTTCGACCCCAACTCTTTGTTGGGTTTTATATTGGTTAAGGATCGTTTGCACCTAGAATTGGATGAGGTGTGCTTGAAACGTTAATCGCACACTACTTGTGCTACTCATCTCACATATGGTGATTCTATGTCGACTGTTGATAACGAGTTACCTGAGAAGCTGAGCCAGAATCATCCTTTTTTTCTGCATACTATTGATAATTTTGGAGTTTTGCTCAGCTCAATTCAGCTGACTGGAGCTGATAACTACTCCGTGTGGAGTCGCTCCATGAAGATGCAATTCTAGGGCTTAACAAGCTTGGATTCATTGACGGTTCCTGTAAAAAGGAGGCGTGTGGTCCTAATTTTGATGAATCTATGGGAAAGGTTAATGTAATTGTACTCTCATGGCATATGAACTATGTGTCGAAGGAGATGCTTGGAGGGATATTCTACTTTACAAACGTTGTTGTTGTGTGGAAGGATCTTCGACAAGATATGATAAGGTCGATGTAAGTCGTATCTTTTAGCTTCATAAGGAAATTTCCACCATCAGCGAATGTACGAGCTCTATCTTAGTTTAATTTGCTCGACTGAGTGAACTGTGGGTGGAATTTGTCTGGTTGTGATTGTGCCAATCCAAGGGAACTTGTCATGTTTATGCACAACCAGAAATTATTACAGTTCCTTATGGTTCTTAATGAGTCCTATGAACAAGCTAGAGGGCAAATTCTGATGACGATGCCATTACTCTCGCTCAATGAAACCTATTCTATGCTGATCGAAAGGGAAAGCCAACACACCATTTCACAATCATCTGCTAGTTCGTCTGAGTGTAATGCACTATTCACTAATCAAAATCCAATACCACCAGGCCTAGATCAAGACCACCTCACACATATACCTATGATCCAAATGCCTTTTGTGATTACTGCAAACGCACAGGTTAGACCCAGGCTATCTGTTATCAGCTTCATGGATATCCCCCCGGGGTATGAAAGGAAGAAGAAAGGGAAATACCCTCCTAACACTGGAAGGGGAAGACCTCATAATGAAAGGAGACAATATCAAACAACCAACAATGTGGTTAGTGATTTTGGACACAACCATAGGTGTGCAAGAGATTTGGATTACAACAAGAGTATAAGTGCAGGGAATCATGGTGGAAGTCAAGGATACGGCAGGGGCACTATCCAGACTGATCAATCTGATTACCACAAAGGTATGACTGTGCTACATGATCAATATAGTCAGATTTTAACCATGCTTGGTCAAACTAATGTACAGGGAGGCACTGAAAGAGCATCTACTTCTCATTCAAGTGCCAATTTAGCTCAGGAATATCCTTCAGAAGGTAATGCAACTGCCCTCACAAGTCACTCTGCACATAATGGCTGGATTATAGACTCAGGTGCAACAAATCACATGACACCCTATGTTGATATTCTTGTTCATAAACATCCACTTTCAATAAATAAACCCAGGACTGTACAATTTCCCAATGGTACTACTACTCTTATCACACACACTGGTTCAATTAGTTTGAATCCACAAGATACTATCAATAATGTCCTCCTCATTCCTGATCTTAAGTTCAATTTGCTATCACTTTCAAAAAATGACTAAAGAAATACAATGTGTTGTGTCTTTCTTTCCTAACTTTGTTGTCATTCAGGACCTCTTCAGTGGGCAGGTGAATTTGATTGGTAGAGAGAATGCTGGGCTCTATCATCTCCTTACACAACTTCATTAGTTTCAAAGACACACAATGTCAGTCACATCGAGCACATGCTGATACTTCCTCGGCAGACTGTCGAATTCACTAGTAGCAGCAAAGACTAGGACACACATCATCTAGTGTTTTAGCACATGCCCTTGCTTTTCCTACTAATACATGTTCCCAAAATGTCTACAACTGCACCATTTGTCCTCTAGCTAAGCAACATAAACTACATTTTCCACAAAGCACTTCCCTATCTTCTATTCCATTTCAGTTGTTACATATAGATGTTTGGGGTCCCTTCAATACCCCTACATATGATTGTAACAGATTTTTCATTACTATAGTTGATGACTATACAAGGATGTTGTGGATCTTTCTAATAAAAGCCAAGAGTGATGTTTGTGTTGTGTTGAAAAATTTCTTTACTTTAGTCAAGACTCAATTTAATTATGTTGTTAAATCCATTAGAACTGATAATGGTTCTGAGTTCATCAATGTTGAGTGTCACCATATATGTACCAGCTTAGGCATTAGACATTAGATGACATGTATTCATACCCCTCAACAGAATGATATTGTTGAAAGGAAGCACAAGCATATACTTGAAATGGCAAGAACAATCAGGTTTCAAGGTCACATTTCCAATCAGGTTTTGGGATCACTGTATTCTCAGTGTTGTATACATTATTAAGAGGTTGCCTACACCTTTTTTACATGGCGAATCACCTTATGAGGTCTTTCACAAGAGGAAACCTTCTCTTCTGCATATGAGAGTCATAGGTTGCCTTTGTTTTGCCAAAAACATGTAGATCATTGATAAATTTTACCCTAGAAGTGTAGTTGTTATTCATATGGGTTATAGTGATCTCACCTAGGGGTATCTTTTGTATAATCTGAAGGACATAAATTTTTTCTTGAGCAGAGATGTAATATTCAGAGTCCTCTTTTCCTTTTGATGTTCCTAACTCCTCTACCTTGAAGCTCTTTCCTACCACTACTCTTCCATCAGACTTTTCTCCTAGTTATGATGCAGGTTTAGTTGCCACAAGAGAGGCAGATGATTCCGCTGCAGTACAAACTACACCTGTAGTTCCTGCCTAAAGGAAGTCTCAAAGAACCAGCAAAACCCCACAATGGTTACAGGATTATGTAGCTTCAGCTCATCTCAGTCCTACCAAGCCTCTCTACTCTATTGATCGGTACATTGACTATGATCATTTATCCAGGTCTTATCAGGATTTTCTCTAATCTTTTGGGACTGATGTTGAACCATCCTTCTTTGAGGAAGCTTGTCAGGATCTTAGGTGGGTTGAGGCTATGCAGGCTGAGATCTCAGCCTTGGATGCTCACCAAACCTGGAAGGTTGTTCCCTTGCCTCCTCACAAGAAGGATATTGGATGCAAGTGGATTTTCAAAATTAAGTATAAAGCATCTGGTGAGGTTGAGAGGTTTAAAGCCAGACTTGTTGCAAAGGGGTTCAATTAGAGAGAAGACTTAGACTATCAGGAAACTTTTTCTCTAGTTGTAAATATGGTGACTATCAGAAGTGTGTTGGCCCTAGTTGAACAATGGCTTGTCCATCAAATGGATGTCTTCAATGCTTTTCTTTTGGGTGACCTATTTAATGAGGTTTATATGACTTTTCCTCATGGATTTCAACTTCCACAGGGATTTAATGTGCAGGGGGAGAAACTGTATGTAGGCTCACTAAATCCCTAAATGGATTGAAGTAGGCTCCAAGAGAGTGGATTGTAAAGCTTACTGAAGCTCTTATTAGACTTGGATTTGTTCAAAGTCTCTTGGACTATTCACTTTTCATCAAAAGGACTGGTGCATCACTAGTGTTAATCCGTGTATATGTGGATGATATGATGATTAGTGGCAACGATCTTACACTTATTCAGAACACCAAAAATATCCTTCAAGATGAAGGATTTGGGAGATCTCAGATACTTTCTAGGGATTGAGTTTGCCAGGTCCCAAGAAGGCATTGTTATGCACCAAAGAAAATACACTTTGGAAATTATATATGAAGTTGACCTTTGTGCTGCAAAACCAGCTTCCACCCATCTTGAACCCTATGTACAGTTGACAACCAGAGAATGTGATGAAATAAATGGAAAAAGCAAGGATGATAAACTATTTGAAGATGCTACAATATATAGAAGATTAGTTGGTAAACTGTTGTATCTAAATGTCACAAGACCAGACATTGCATTTGTCACACATACCTTGAGCAAATTTCTTTACCATCCTTAACAGTCCCATATTAATGTCGCACTCAAAGTTATGAAATATATAAAAGGGCAAGCAGGGCTAGGTGTCTTATTGTCCAACAAGAAAAATAGATAGATAAATGTTTACTGTGATTCAGACTGAGGAGCATGTATATATACTAGAAGATCAGTTTCTGGATTTATGGTGAAGCTGGGAGAATCACTAATATCATGGAAGTCAAAGAAACAAGGAACAATATCTAGGAGCTCAGCAGAAGCAAAATATAGGAGCATGGCCAGTGTTGTAGCTGAAGTTGTATAGATAGTAAGACTTCAATGAACTTGGTGTTGATGTTCAACACATGTTACCATTCACAGTGATAGCAAGTCAGCAATCCAAAATCTCGGCGATCTGCTACTAGGAAAATGTGGTAAAGTTTGCGAGAGTAAAAATGATTGTGGTGGCTTATTTTGCCAGTCTTGTGTGGACATAAAGAAAGTTGATGGTTCAACATAAAAATGATGTAGTCTCTAATTTAAGTGTTGATGGTTCGTGCGTGTGTGTTTCTAATTATTATTATTAAGTGTTGTCTTTGTAGTATGTCTTATATTCACTTCATCAACACTAAGAGGGTATTTGAATTGACTTAAAAGTTGGTCAAACCTATTTTTAAGTCAGTTTTTGACTTCTGAAAGTGTTTGGTAAATATAAAAAGTAACTTAAAATAAGTCAAAAATGACTTAAAATAAGTTAGAAAGTGTTTGGCAAGGTAAAAATGACTTAAAATAAGTTTATAATAACTTAAAATAAGTCAAAAACCAAAAGTAGGTCCCCCCTACTTTTTAGTTTTTTGGCTTAAAAGTCATTTCAGATTGACTTTTTATTTTTGACTTAAAAGCTACTTTTTTAAGTCAAGCCAAACGGGCTCTAAGTTTGGTGTATATGTGTGAAGAAAAAGAACATGAATAATAAATGAGAAAATGACCAAAATAGTCCTTAATATATGGGTAATGTTTTATCTTTGTCCTTAATGTATAACAAATGTGTTCATTTTGGTCCTTAATATATTTCACTCGATTGAAATGATCCTTAATATGTAACAAAATGTATTCATTTTCACATTTTGTTTCTTCACCGTAAATCTAAAAGATTTTTCAAAAAAAAGAGTGTGGAATTCAACTATGGACCCTACGTGACTAACAAAATTCACCATTGTTGTCTTCTTTGTTAGCTCTGAAGAAAGAACTCAAGAAAAAAAACTAACACCATTTCTCTCTTCTCCAATAAAATTTACTTGCACACTTTGCATCCAATCAATTGTTTATAACTTAATAATATTACGCAATTAGTGAGAGAAGCTCCAACTTCTCACTAAAAACAATTCAAATTTCTGACCAAGTGTTATGTTCCACCATCAAGAAGAGCTTAATCCACCTGCCCCACCTGATAATGGGAACTCTGCTTCGGAGAACATTCAAAATTTCTCAGAGGGGCAGAAATCATCCTTTAAAAATGTCTTGATTGCCCCATATCCCATTCAAGACGGTAAAACCCACCAAAAATAAGATCTCATAATAAATATGCATCTGGATGAACAAGAAAATAACCCTATTAATCAGAACGAAACTCCAAAAGAGATGAACCTGGACTGTGTTGAAGATGTGGGTGACCATATTCTCCTCTCGGAAGATGAAAAACGGAGAATCTATCGACCTTGGGCCTACTCCAGTATCATTAAATTGGTGGGTAGAAAAATTAACCACCAATACCTCGAGAAGAAGCTGGGTTTGCTATGGAGAACCTCAGAAGAAATCACCCTTATCGACTTAGGACATGACTACTGCATAGTCAAGTTTTATAAAGAGGAAAATATGCAAAGAACACTACAACTTGGTCCCTGGTTCATCAATGGATATTTTTTATCAGTCAAAAGGTGGCATCTGAATTTTGTGGCATCTGAAGCGAAGGAAAATTTCTCAGCCATTTGGATCAGATTACCGGAGCTACCAACTGAATTCTACAACCATTCGATTCTCGCTAGAGTGGGAAAGAGGCTGGGCAAACTCGTAAAGACTGATGTATGCACCTCTACTACACTACTGGATCGCTAAGCACACATATGCATCGAAGTACCTCTGGATATCCCGATTAAAAAATCCATTTACATCTTTATCCCTACAGAGGTGATTCTCACACCCGACCTTCGTGGCTCAAGTGGTGTCGGAAGAGATGCGACTTACCATGAATATGAACAACAATCATGTATGGCTGTCGATTGTACCCCAACCACCACTAAATCTGCCTCCACAGCTCCCATTCTGACACTATCCATGGGAGATGCTGATGTTCAACCCATTAACTCGAGTACATCTTACGGAACAAAGTATTTTACCACCTTTCTTCTCCCCTCAAATAGTTTAGGATGTCCCAGGAGACTGTCCCAATCTACAACATTGTGGTCAACTTGAGTGTCGAGAAGAGTCAACTACAGACTCCAAACAGTCAAACCACTCGGATACTCTATCAAGCTCACTCCCTTCCCCTCCTCAACTAGAACCAAGCTTAGTGGAAAATGTGAATGTTCAGGAGGTAGAAGAAGCAATAGAACTCATGAGGGAAACAAGAACGGAGATAGGAGTCTTAAAACAAGTAAAAATAATGCCATTCAAGGAGAGATTCGGAAAAAAAATCATACTATTTACCCATCGAATCCCTCAAAAAGCTTAATCGATATAAGAATTCCCTCAAACCCGTAAATAAGGAACTACACAATTGTGATGAACCCCACATTGAGGAGGGGCAATCGTATGGAAGCAACACAACCCATGATTAATAGATCAATGAACATAATAGTATGAAACTGTAGGGGATGTAATGAATCAGATTTTAGAATGAACTTTAGAGCGCTCCTAGATTGGCACAAACCTCCGTTAGTGGCTCTTGTAGAAACAAAAATACAAGACCATCAAAGCCTACTAGACAGTTATATGTTTAATAGGATGATACAAGTCCACGCAATTGGGAAATATGGTGGACTTGCAATCCTTTGGGATGAGGAGGTACTAGACTTCGATGAAATAGTGACCACGGGCCAAGAGATTCATGCCATGATTAAAATATGTGCTACTAATATTAATTGGATTTTTAGTTGCTTTTATGCTAGTAAATATAAAATTCTAGAAAAATCTTTTGACAAAATCTGAAGTCCATTAAAATTTTTTTTTGAGGGAAAATGGTTAGTGAGGGGGGGTTAACGAACTCATGAGTATGGCCGAAAAAAAGGTGGCAAACCTCTAAATAACTCTAGAGTTAACGAGTTTTGGGATACCCTGAATCACTGTGAGCTAATCAATATATTAGTAGTAATTATAAAATAGTACATTTAAAAGTTGTTATACTATTAGAGGCAACGCCTCTTATAAAGTGAGCAAATTAATGAATTTTCTCAAACAAGCATGTACATCAACAACATAGTTAATAATGTATATGTATCAAGTGGGATATACTATTATGACATATTTGTACCTCATAAAATCAAAATTAATAGAAATAGAAATAATCCTGTCAAATGGGCCGGATGACTCAGTTTTCGGTCCAGTAAAACCGGCACATTAAGGAATCAACACTGGTAAGACAGGACCGACACACAACCCAGTCAGTCAAATGTATTGGGCTAATCTGGAGTTTTTAGGCACAGACGGGTAAGACCGGCTAGTAAGGAACCGATAGCCAGTCCACCAGTTCACCGGCCCAGTTAAACTTTATTTTTAAATGTACCTGCGGATCGTTGGGTCACTTTCTTAAAAGTGGACCAAAATTCTCTTTGTTTAAAAAATAATAATTCAATAGCTTACATTTTTATCTATAAATACTTGTTATGTTTCATTATTTTTCCTACAACAATTTTCTAATTTTCTCTCAAATTTTCAATTCTCTCTTAAAGTGATAGCAAACTTATATTATATTTTGCAATTAACAATATCAAGTGGAAGTTTTCAACTTTCAAGTGTTCAACAT
The DNA here is from genome assembly GCA_029582245.1 of Solanum etuberosum. Classification (NCBI taxonomy): domain Eukaryota; kingdom Viridiplantae; phylum Streptophyta; class Magnoliopsida; order Solanales; family Solanaceae; genus Solanum; species Solanum etuberosum. The sequence goes on from JAJONR010004074.1 coordinate 65,877, forward strand.
TTCATCAATTTTATAATTTTTTCTTTATCTCCAGCAATTTGATATATTCATTCCTTCTCTTAATTTTATTTAGTATATTAATTTTTGAATATTTAATTATATTATTTTTTGGTTTATAATTATTATTATTTTAATTTGGATTATGGATATAATAAAAAGGTAGGTCATGTTAAATTTTTTTGTCTCGAAGGTAGTAGTGGTAGTAAGAAAAAAATAGTTCCGGTAGAGGTAGTACAAGTAAATTTTATTTGTGTATGTCTGAAGCACCATCTAGTGAAATTGGAGAGATAGGTGTAGTGCACATGATATGAATACATTTGAGCTACAAAAAACTTACGGTATAGAAGAACAAAATGAAGTAGAAGTAGAACAAAATAATAATGATGATAATATAGCAACTACTCCTGCTATTGTTATTGGTAATGCTAAATCTAGAATTTCTGATCTCCCACCCTGACCTGTAAAAGAAAGTAAAAAAAATTAGTTTAGTAAGACATTATATTAATTGAATACAAGGAACAACTAAAGTTGAATTAGTGTTTGTTTGAATATTGTACACACTATTTGATAAAGTAATTCAAAATTCATAGTGATGCGAAGGATAAAATAAAACTTAAAAAGGTATTTTAGAATACCTTAGTTGTTGCCATCACTTTTCCCCTTATTAATACGAGTCTCGAACCCTTGACCTAATGGATAACTTTAAAATATTCACTCTACCATTAATCTCAAGGAAGACTCGTGATAAATCTCTTAACATTTATTATTAAAAAGGCGTTACAAAAAATAGATGAAGAAAAATATTAACACGTACATAACATTGACTAAGGTTACAACAAATATAAAGAAATAAAAATATTGAAAGTAAAATTATGCGTATTAATCTTGTAACCAAATATTTTTTATATATATTAGCACACAACAATATAATTTTCTAAAATATTTTACATAATTATAGTTATGTTTAGTAATGATAGTTGATATTGTCCAAAAATGAATATTTAATATGGGCTAGTAATTTTCATAAATTTACATACTTTTACACTAATATAGTTGACATTCATCATTATTTCTTACATGTTTTAATCAATGTAGGACTATGTCACGCCCCGAGCCTACACCCTGAACTTGACCGACACTCGAGAACCATTGCTGGCCCCAAGCGAATCCTTGGCCTGACTCAACTCCCAGTGGAAGACTTACTCAACATAAGATGAACTCAAATATAAAGTTTTAACTAAAATGTCTCAAATACTTAACTTAGAACATTTAAAAATATTCAAACTAGCCACAAGGGCAACTCAAGTCTAGAACATTAACAATAGAAAATGAAACATACTTCTCAACTATTACTGTCTATGTATGAAGCCTCTAAATGACAAAGATGGAAGTCGGGACAAGACCCACAACATCCTAACAAAAATGAAAAGTAAATGGAATCCTCTGAAAGCACGGAGGCTCACCAAAGCTAAATCAAAATGATGTGGTATCAACGAAGCTCCTGTTGATGACCCTGATCTCCTCTATCTGTATCATGAAACGATGCAGGCCAAATGAAATCAGTACATTGAATGTACGAGCATGTAAGAGGAAATCTAAAAAATGACACAAACTTGAACTGGAACTGAAGAAACACACTCACCTCATCTAAACTCAAGGGTACTCAAACTCAGAAATACTCAACTCAGTTCAATACAAAAGCAACAATAGAGATGCATTATAAAGAAATATTTTAAAACACTAGATGATAAATCAATGTATTTAAAAATACAATAATAACTCTTTTATTCTTATTTGGGAGATTCTCTAACCGACTACCATCACTATGAGTTATGTGATGTTACAGCGTCTCACCCACGCTGCCAGAACTTTCCTATTGCTTATGACTAGAGTGTCACCTTCTAATTGTGAGACTATATATAGGATCATGGGAACTTTATGCCTAGGATCGGGACAAGTAGTCAAAAAGAAAAATTTAAAATTATCTTCTCTAAGAATTGTCCCGAAAATATAAGAATAGCCGCCTCAAAAGAACTCGAGATAAAGTATGGAAACACCTTCGGAAAGTACCTAGGCCTACTAATGACACATGGACAGATTGTGAAAAAAGACTTTCAATTTATCACAAATAACCTAAACTTGTGATTAGCGGGCTGGAAAACAAAATTTCTAAACATAGCGGGTAGGACCATCCTAGCTAAATAATGCCTTAATAGTATTCCTACACAAGTTATGCAGTTCACCCTCCTCCCAAAGCACATCATAGATAAAATAGATCAAATACAAAGAAACTTCATTTGGGGGAACAACCTCTAATAAACGAAAAATCCATTTATTAAATTGGGATACAATGACTTCTCCAAAGAACATATGGGGTTTGGGAATCCATCAAGCGAGTTTGAGAAACAAGGCTCTAATAGCTTAATTGGCCCTGAGGGGAACAAAGAACCCTAATACCTTATGGGCATCATGTATTATGAATAAATACATTAAAGATGACCTCCTCAACATGCATAATCCTTATAAACTTAACCATAGTAAAACTTGGAAAGACATATATAAAGGGTGGAAGACTTGCCAAGAAGGCATAATGAAAGTATTGGGGAACAGATCCTCAACATCCTTCTGGCATGACAAGTGGATCTCAAACAATAGACCTATTAGGGAACATATACAGGGCCCTTTAACTAGGGAAGATCTCCAAATGGTAGTAAAAGATGTCATAACTAACACCCATACTTGGAACCTAGAGGGATTATCTTTTGTTCTACCAAAAGCACTCATGAATATAGTGCATTGCACATACATAACCCATCATTCTAACAAGAAAGATACAATCACTTGACAGCCAAGCTCAATGGGGACACTAACTACCAAATTAGTTTACCAACTCCCTGGTAAGAATACTAAAGGCAATGATTATCTTAATTTTAGATGGATATGACGCCTAAATTGTCCCAATAAGATTAATTTTTTTCTTTGGAAATGTCAACATAATAGACTACCAACTAGACACTATCTACAATCTATAGGCATAGACATTAATTGCTTGTGCCATATATGTAACATCCCAGAAACTGTTAGACACGTCTTCTTGAAATGCTTAAATGTAAGAAAAATGTGGAAGGAGTTGGGAGTTATATATAAAATGAACTACTTTGTCAATAACCAGATTGGTTAAAATTCCTAAGAACCTTAAAAGTTAGTAACATAAAGAGCCTCCATTGGCAGGATGCCTTTCCCTTCATTATGTGGAATATTTGGTTAGTCATTAATAGAAACATTCACAATAACCTTAAGGACAAAATTTGTAACTCAACCCCCCTAAATCCCTCTCTAGAGTTTATAGCCTTAACAGGAAAAGTAAGCACTTCCCTTAAGAAAAGAGCTATATTTATCAAATGGAAGCCTCCCTCTGTAGGATACAAGTTAAATACGGATGGCTCATCGATGGGCAACCCAGGTAAGAGCGGCATGGGTGGAGTGGTTAGGGATTCAAATGGGAATTAGATAGTTAGCTACATGGGTAGCTTGTTCGAAATTAGTAGCATAAAGGCAAAGCTAATAACACTATTACATGGCATGAAACTAGCCTTAGAAAAAGAACATTTTCCTTTAGAGATAATCCTGGATTGTACAGAAGCTATAAGCTTTATCACCTTAAACCACCCTGCGTATACTAACATTATTCATGATTGCAGAGAGCTTTTACAATGTCTTGGGAAGCCCCCAATCTTGCATAACTTCGAGAGGAGAATCGAGTGTCAAATACTCTAGCCAAGGAGGGGGCCAAAATGAAGAAAGACAACTTTTACAAATATTTGGAAGTCCAGTCATTGTTTGTTTCAAAGCTAATGGAAGCAGACAAAGTGGGAACTCTTTTTGTTCGTACAGAATATTGTAATAGTTCTACTTTTAGTCTCCACCCCCAACTTCAGGCCTCGCAGCCATTACTCTGTAATGAAGCATATTAGCTATTAATATAATATCCTTGTTTATATAAAAAAAAATTACTATTTTCTATTTCCTAAAATATTATTCCGCTGTCCTAATATACATTTTTTAAATAAGAGAAAATATTAATTTTTTGTTTGGAGAAAATAAAGATTATGGTGTTAGATTTCACGAAGTTTTTTTTTTTTTGAGCTAAAAAAAAGTTAATAATGATGGATTTTGTTAGCCACCAAGGGTCCATAGTTAAATTTAATTATTTTTTTGATAAAATCTATTATGTTTAGAATAAAGGACTAAAATGAACACATTTTGTTTTACATTAAGGATAATTTATTGAAATATATTAAAGACAAAAATGAACCCCTTTTGTTATTTTAATTTATATTTGCTTGCACAATCATAACAACCCCAACATTCATCTATATACTAGTACATGAGTCCGTGTCAATACTAATCTAATATATATTATTTTCTCAATCTCAATTTATGTGACATGTGAGCTTTTGAAAATCAATTATTTATTTTAGGTTATTAATTATTGTAGTTGTAGAATGGAGAAGTTGTGATAAGGACAATCTTCTTTCAGTCAATTTGATTTAAGTGATGTAACAAAATTTGATTGATCGAAACATGTCACTTGTGTACACGAGACACATTTTTATTGGTTTTTTATTTGGCTAGGCATGCCATGTCATTTTGACGTGTAGTATGATTCCATTGGATTCTTTGTTTGACTTGGTGTGCCATGTAATTTGACACGTGACACCAAACTGTGTCTCTAGAATAAGATTATATACATATTAAGCATAACAAAGTTGACTCATCATTTGTAGCCCAAATCGATTGACTAGCCCAATAAAATTGAACTTTAATTAAATTCATAATTATTAAAGTTAAATAATTAATCCAACTTTGTTATGTGCGTGATTTATGTAACACCCCAGAAATTTTTTGAACTAAGACTCGAACCATCCTTCGTTGTGAGTAAGATTTTGCCGAGGAAGTTAAAATTTTCTTAAGTGTTAAGGTCACTAGATGTAGCACCTTGAGTTCCAAGAAGAACTAAAGAGAATTCATTCAAGTCATTCGTAAGTTCTTTTAAGTTTTGGGTCAACATCAAACGACCATAACTTTCAGTACATGATGAGTTAGGTGGCCCATAAGATATCAAAAGAAAGATATTTGGATTATCTTTCCAACGCCACCAAGTTTGCTAAGTTTCATGTTTGGATTAGTGAGATATTCTCTTTTGAAGTCAGCCTATCCAATTAAGAAAAATTACCCAAAATTATGAGGGGTATTTTAGTCTTTTCCTTACCCCTTCAGCTTAAAATATTTTTAGTAATAATTTAGGGTTCTAAACTAATTTGAATCAGTTTCATTCATCCGTAATACGCTTAGGGTTTTAGAAGAGAGTTCAAGAAGAGAAAAGAGGAGAAAGGAGGAAAGGATCAAGGCGTTCGTCGAGATTTTTGAGTTTTGTTGCAGATTTTCTCCAAGGGTTTGATCCCTAAGAGGTATGTAAGTTTTCATAGTATTGGATTCGCTCACCCACACGCCAAACATGAGTTTCTTTTATGAATTTCATCCATAAGTTTGGATATGTTGAGTCCTTGATGAGTTCTTGATAAGTGTTCTTGAAGTTTCATTCTAAATCTTGTTTTGTTGGGGTTTTGAGGAATTCTTGAGATGAAAGTTAGTTATTTTAGGGTTGTTTTGAGTAGATTAGTGTATACTTAGGTTGGATATTCGAATCTAAGTGAGTGGGGAAGAAACCATTCGAATCTAGGCGAACTAGGGAGAGAAAACGAGCAAAGAAATTCATCGGGGTTTTCTGGGAATGGGCTGGCGCGCCGCCCTACCATTGCGCCAACAGAGAGTGTCTGTAGTTCATAGGCTGGCGCCCTGCGTCACTCAATGCGCCAGGGTCGCCTGCCCCCATCCTTTCTCCATCGTTTTGCCCGTCTTCAAAGGGTACCTTTACTCCCCTTTGATTCTAACTACTCTAAACTACATTTAAACACCTAGAAATCATTCATAACAGGAATCATAACCTTGAATTCATAATTCAAATTCAAGGTAGAGTTAAGAGTCAAGGCTTGAGAGTTCTTTCGAATATTTTGAGAAGGTCCCTTTGAGTTTGATGAGGAGTCTTCTACAACTTCTAATAATTTGTATCAAGACTCGAGTAAGTGAGTATGAGAATGAGGAGAATGTATTCATGAGTCTACATTATCATCGAGATCCTTCATATCATGAATCATAACTCTTGAATTCATAATTCAAATTCAAGAAAGAGTTAAGAGTAGAGTTCAAGAAAGTCTTTGAGTTCAATTGTGAATCCTTTGAGATAAACTATCGATTTGAGCTAAGTTTTGAGGAAGTAAGTATGAGAATGAGAAGAGTCGTGTA
>JAJONR010004075.1:0-69135 GCA_029582245.1 Solanum etuberosum
AGTCCCAAAGATTTGGGACAAATCCGTGGACTTCAGTTGGTCCACATCTTTCCTCAATTTTGCAATAGCGGCCTTCAGGGTTGTTACCTCCTCAGTAGCACCTTGTCCTCTCTCACATACCTCTATTCTCGCCGTAATGGCATCAATCAAATCCCTAAGAGGTGTCTGTGCAACAGTAAGGGCTCTCTTGATCATCCCTGGAACAACGGTTTTTAGCCGAGAGGCACGCACATCAGCGGTCTGGGTGATCAGAGGCCTATAAACAAAAGTGCCAGCAACAGATCTAGGGGGATGGGGAATAGTAGAAGTATCCGGAGTCTCAGAAGAAGGAGGTACAGATGTACCTGAGGGCCCACTGGCCTGACTGCCTCTGTATGTATCGTAGCAACATCAACCTCCGGGGCAGTGTCTACAGGAGCTGCTCTCCTCCTTTTAGCCTTATCTTTTTGGTACTCGGCTTCAATATGCTGGATGTCAGTAGAGAAGATGGGTGTCACCTCCACATCCATCTTCTCATCTCATGGAACACGGGCCCTTCTGCACAGCTCAGTGATCAACACTGGGAATGGAAGTGAGGTTTGTCTCTGTCTGGCCCTCATAGTCATCTCCTGCTCAATCAACATCCCTAGATGTAGATTCTGGTGAGAAATGATAGAGCCTAAACTTGCTGCCTTTGGATGTCTGAGAATGGTTTCATTTTGGGAAGGCATAATTGTGCTGCTGATGAACCCGAACCAATACCGAGCTGCCACATTTAGATCCTTATTTTCTATGGGCACACCTGCCTCTATCCACCTCGGGGTGGCATCAGATAATAAGGGTGCCAACCAACTCTTCATATCCTCCAACGTCTTCCTTTGGATCAGCTCAATATAGTTGTGCACAAAGTCATAAGTGCACCCCAGAACAAAATTGATATCGGAGCTGTCGCACTTCACCTTCTTGCCTCAGACTATGACTCAATCGACCAGTTTGAACATGCAGCCGTGTTTCTTCCCCTTAGGGACCAGCTCACCATATGCTGCATAAACCTCCCGGACCCAATTGGGAATGTAGGGGGCCCGGGGTTTAGTGAAAATCTGAAATTTATTAAACTTGAGAGTGGTCGATATCTCTGGATACTTGTCCAGCACACCATTTGTGGACAACTTCTTCTCCTCAATGATAGTCCTCAGTCCCTCGACCTTTAGTCTATTGAGAGACCGGGGAGGAGGACTCTGTACAGGTGGCACTGGGACCATAATCTGAGATGAAGCTGGGGAAGGAAGAGGAGTCTGAGGTACCCGGATCCTAGACGGATCATGCATCCCCTTGGAGCAAATTTCTACTCTCCGAGAATATAGAAACTGGTCATTCTCAGGCTAAAAAATGGAAGCCTGAGAATCCTGGGAATCTCTCTCATTGTCTGGTGAGGTTAAGTGAGTCTCGTAAACTCCCTCACTGTCGGAGCTGACCTCCGGTGACTCTACCACGGGCACCTTGCCATTTCCTTTGCCTTTACCTCCCTTTGTAGGGAGTTTGGATGCCTTTGCCCAGGATGCAGTTGCATCCTCATTTATAGTAATTCCCCGTGCGCGCTTTCGGGGCGGCATGTCTCTTCCTGAAACCTCGAGTCTAGCCATTTCTGCAAAACACATAGAAAAATGTTAGAAAAAGTTCAAGAAAAATGCAGAAATTGAGTTGCAGAAAAACTCACCAAACCAGTCGCTGAGTCACTTAGGCGAACAAAGGCAAAAAAATTCAAAAATCAAGACATGTCGGCGATGTTCAGGGACATTCGGTGAGCTAAAAGTAGCCCGCCAAAAATTACAGTGTATTTTAAGGGTTAAGAGCACAGAAAGGGCGATCAAGAAGACCTTTTGGCGAGTCGCCGAGTGAACTCGGCGAGCTCAGGCTTCTCGTCGAAAGTTACAGAACAAACTCAACCAATTATGGAAATTAAGGGCGATCTGAGGGGGACTTTGGTGAACCACCGAAGCATTCGGCGAGCTCGACGTAGCTCACCAAACGGCCCAACGTGCTAGCTTTCAATCCCAAACTTCAAAATCAAGCCCGCAGCCCCCGAATTCAAAATCAAACACACACATCATTCAATTAATACTAGATCCATACTACCCATGCCATCGGGGTACTCAGACTTCCCCCGATTTGGCCAAAATTGGTCATTTGACGACTTTTGCCCTTAAGAATGATGTAAAACACTCCATCATTAGGCAAATTACATCATTTAGCATAATTCGGGGTTACTTAGACTTCACCCCACTAGACCCAACACATTTATACCGCAACCCAACAATTTAAAACTAATTTTAACAAACAAGACACTAGAATCGATTAATTTTAAGCACTTCGGCACACATTTCAATTCAACACGGGCAAAACAACACTTAAACACGATTATAACAATTCCCCAACACAAATCATCAATGATATTACCTATTGCATTTGATTTCAACAACAAATTTCAAGTATGGGGTTCGAAAAACCAACCTGTATGCCGAATTTAGAATTTGAATAGCTAGGCGGCAAAGTTCTCCAATTTCGAGCACGATTTCACACAAAATGTAGGTAAAAGCAATAAAATATGGAAGATCAAAAGTTGGGTGAGAGGGTACGATAGTTAGAAATGAGATAAGGTGAATGGTTTTGAAATTTTAAACCATTTGGCCTTTAAAACCTTTCAGTTCGCGGCACCTTCGGTGGAGTAAGTCGTGCTCGCCGACCTACTCAGTGGTGCGCCGAGTGGTATTTTACCTCGCCGAGTTTTACAAGACTCACAACAATTTGGGGGTTCAAACGGCGGATAAAATCGGGCTCGCCGACCTGTTCGGTGAGTCGGCGATCAAGCATTTAGTCCGCTGAGTTTTACAGAGTTCCCCTTCAAGCTTGGTGATTCCAACGGCGGTCCAATTCGGGGCTCGCCAACCTATTCGGCGTTCCGCCAACTGGACTTTGGGCTCGCCAAACTACCCATTTTCCAACACTCTTCACTTTTCAACCTGCACAATCAATACCCGTTATTCAAAATCAAAAACTAAAGCATTAAAAACTTGGGTTGCCTCCCAAGAAGCGCCTTAGTTAACGTCGTGGCATGACGAGGATACCAAATCAAACTTCATTTTTGGGGTTTGCCATTGTGTCGCTAGGCAACCCCCCCTGTTGTCTTGGATTTAAATGAGAAGAAATTTGATCCATTTGGGTCTCCAGCTGCTTAATAGAGACTGAGTGAGAGGTAACCGTCTGATTGAGAGTTGAGACATCCTCTTTCATCTCTTTCAACACTTTGTCTGACCCTTCAACTTTGTTGAGAATGCATGAGAGCATATCTTTTGTACGGCCACCTTCAGATTCCTTGGGCTTTTGACGCTCATGGGGGGGACATACTTGTCCTTGTCCCCCTCTCTCTCCTTCTAGGTGGCGTTACGATCACGCCAATCTCTATCACGGTCTCTCCAGCCCTCATATTTATTCCAACCTTGATTTCCACCCGGTCTTGGGTAGTTTGCACGATAACCTCCTCCTTGATTGGCTAGGAAGTTCACTTCCTCATTGTACATCGCTTCAAATTGTGCTTCATCGGGGTTTACTCCACCAACACCCACAGCATTAACACTCTTTACACCCACACCCATGACATTTTTGGCCAAGATATCCAGCTGGGTCATCATTTTAGCCATGTTTTGGTCTCTCTCTTGATCTTTTTCAATCTCTTCTTTTGTCATTCTAAACGTGAGAGGAGAAACTTGATCTTCACGAGTGTGTCATGCCCTATTGATCTTGGTCATGCAATCAAGGAGTTGGGACGCTACTTCATAAGGCTGTTGCATTATACCACCAAGAGATAGTTGATCAGCCACTCCTTTGTTCATCGAATCGAGACTCATATAGAAGTGTTGCAACAACACATTATTTGGAAGTCCATGAGTTGGGCACTGAAGCACCAGCTTCTTAAATCTCAGCCATGTCTCATGGATTGGCTCACCTTCCAAGTGTTTGAAACCTGAGATGCCATCTCTTAGAGTCATCATCTTCGATGGGGGAAATAACCTCACTTGGAATGTTGTGGTCAGCCCATCCCAAGAGGTGATGGAGTCTCTTGGTAACTCATAAAATCATTTGGTAGCTTCACCCATCAAAGAGAATGGGAACAACCTGAGACAAACTGATTCTTGTGATATGTTCTTAAATGAGAACGGACCGCAAACGTCCACGAAGTTTCGAATATGCTCATGGGGATCCTCATGAGCCAGCCCCCCAAATAATCCTTTCAATTGTAGGAGCTGAAGCATTGTGCTAGTGATGTGAAAAATGGTGTTTCCTTCAGCTGGAGGAAGACGAATGGCATCAACACCACCCAATTGGATTGGGTCATTTACATCATTAAGGTTCCCAATATCGTCTTTGTGGCCCACTTGGCTACCATTACTCCCGTTTACGCTCATCTCTTCCTCTGTTCAACACAAGCATCACAAAATAAAAACTAAAGTAAGTCGATTCAACTACGGCCAAAAAGATCACAATTCAACTTACGAAAAGAATTTTAAAAAACACCACTCCCTAGCAGCGGTGCCATTTTGAATAACGTTTCAAACACACCTCATCTGATTCTAGGTGCAAACGATCGTTAAGCAGTATAAAACCCAATGAAGAGTTGGGGTCGAACCCACAGGGAGTGGTATGTGTCTAAAATTCAGTTATGAGGAACAAACGTGTTCTAAACGGTTATAGGAATGAAAATTATCAAAATCATACAAATAAATCTAAAAGGGGTGACAACGAATGTCAGATGGGGGTTTAGATTTGCAGTGAATAGCTGAAACAAAAATGAAAATAGGGGAAAATTACAATAGATAGAGAAATTCTCGGGATGTGATCGTTTACAAGCTAATTATGCTATATGGGTAAATGAAATCTAACAATGGATTGGTGAAACAGTGTGGGTAGGCTAGGCTTTAAGTGTAATAGTTTTCTCTCGAAAAACTACTATGGTTCAGGTGATTTCTTTCAAACATCAACAAGCTTAACAAGGTAATCAGCCCACAACCTTAATACAACCACTCTATCGAGCTAGATGGGCAGGATTGGATGCAAGATTCACTCTCTCGAGTTGAACCCATGTTGACCCAATACCCACAAATCATTAATCAAAAGCTTTGGTTCCAAAATCCCTTTCTCAAGCAAGCTAAGAACTCAAAATTAGAATTGTATTTGCAACAACAATTCATAGATTAAAACTCAGCTAATGATTAAACCCACATTAAAACAATAATTTCATCATCAAACAACAATACCCATACGATAATTAGATAGATAAACACATGATCACACCCCAAGAATTGGGGTTTTAGCTACACATCATAAATCAGAGAAACGATTACCAAATACATTAGCCATGATTTGGGTAACAGTCTCCAAGCGTTTACAATGATTTCTAAGAATAAAATTCAAAGACCCACTTTCAAATCCTCAAAAACTAAGAGAAAAACTCTAAGTCTAGAATGGGCACTGTAATATCTGGGAGAAAACTGTGGGGAAACTCTAAGAGAACTCTCGAAATTACAGTTAAAATTCCATTTATGGTTTTCCAAAATCTAGCCTGAAAAAAGCCATTAGGCGAGGTAAGTCGGGCTCACCGAGTGGTTCAACGATCCGCCATTTGCTCTCTTCCATCGCTATTTTGCATTGGTTCTCAGCATCCTCAAGTCCTGTAACATTTGGCGAGCTATTTTGTCATCGCGGAACCGATCAACGATTCACCGACAACCCATTTCTATCGCCGTCTTGGTTTCTTCCCTCAGGGCTGGCACGCTTGAACTTTAGGCGGTCTGAAGAGCCACTCGGCGGTTCGCCGTGTGGTCTTGGCGATCACCAAGATTGCTCTTCTCCACTTCTTCAGCTTGTTCAGTTTCTTTTTGCCTTTTAGTGTCCTTACTTTGCTCCTTAGTCCACATACCTGAAAATCAAGGCTTTAACATCAATTTATAGCATAAATTAGGTATTTAAGGACACTAAAACTATCAAAATAAAGTCCTAAATGAGTCCAAATCTCAAACTCATCAATCACTTTCTTGGTCAAAGGATCAACCAGAACTTGAGGAACCTCGGGCTCCACATTGTCGTTGCCCGCATTCCATCTCACATAAGCTCTTCAAGAGGCCATATCCTGTAAAGGATCGAACACGATTTAAGAGAAGGATATTTATAGAGATAGACTCTATGACACGACTTTAGAGTAATGAAAGAAGTGAAGTTTTCTAAACGCTTTGTAGCCTCCTCTTCATAAATGTGGCACGTTTCACATTCATGAACAAGATTCTACTCAACGCGGCTTGTTAGACATCTTAGGACCTTTTCTAAAACCTTGTCCTCTAAATACCAAGTTTGTCATGACCCAAATTACATCCTAGACGTGAAATGACATATAAGATCTTGAGAGGCCCTACACAAGCTACTTGACATGCATACAACACAATATAATAGAAAATACGAGAAATAAAGGTAAAAGTCCCATATCAATAAAAAAGTTTTGACATAAAGCGAAATCTGACATAGTCTCGACAAGCCATTTTAAACATCCCAAGAAGTGGTCAAAATGTAACCCATACACCAAGTACAATATCTGAAAACTAAAGACATACGAAAGCAAAGTAAATGTGACATGGTCCTCAGAACATGCGAACTCACCAACTCTTGTACTTCAAATGGTCAAACCCACTAGCCACGAATGGAAGGAGGAAGATTGTCGGACCCTTAATTAGTGAAACAATGTATGCATAATTATGAATTAGTACATTGAATGTACTTAATATGAGGGATATGCAAACGAAACATGATCATAAGAGGACATAATCAAAAACATGATATGCATAACCAAGCTAAGTATAGTAAAACCTTTAAAGAAACATCATAAATCATGAACATGGTCAATGCATCTTAAAATCATGAGAAAAGCTTCATAAATTCTTAAGGGCAACTTAGTTCATTTTGTGAGATATAAGTTTTAACCCACAATAGACCATGTGAGCTATAACATGGAATCTGATGTAACTCTTACATCGATAATGGAGAGTCTACTTGCCAAGGTAGAACTGTGTATCATATCATATGCTATACATGGATCCACCAGATAGGTCATTCAAGGCAATCTTACGGAGGCACATAGTTTGAAATTAGAGGTTGCTACTAGAGACTACCCTATTTGAGCCTCCATTTCCAAGTTCTCTCGGTGCTAAGTTAGATTCTAAGGGAATAATCATAAACATAAGCATATCATTATAAATGGGAAAGCACAAGTAAGCTACTAATACAAGCTTAAAACATCATAGAGTAGCTCATCAAATCTTGAATCAAGCATATGTGAGAAAAAATCATGATTCCTTAAAATGTGATAGTTTCCTTTCACATTTTTATTGATGCTCATCTTAAAGCAACCTAATTCATAAAACATTCATTTTCATAAATCATACATAACTTCATGAATATATCAATTATAGATTCATAGTTTCTTCATAAATTCATGTCTTTTAGGGTTCATAGTCAAACTTCATGATCAATGCATGGGTTCTGTGAAATTAATTGAAAAGCATGTAATTGAGTTAAAACAATCATAATAATATCAAAATCAAACAATTGAATCAACACAATTAGAACCCATGATGAATTTTGTAAGATCCCGTACTTTGTCTCTATTCTTGCATAATATGTGTGGCGAAGTTTGCCATGGTTATATGAGGTGTATATGACTTGGTATTGTACATTGGAGACTAAGATTGTAAATGGGTGGCAATAACAAGGAACTAAAGTAAAGTTTTAGGTCAAAGAGACCCCTCAGATAAAGTTCTAGATTAAAGAAATGGCTCGGGTAGAACTTCGCCTGTTTGAAAGGTTTAAATTATCCCATACCTTGGGGTAAGCCTATGAGAGTGTTACATGCTAAGAATAGTGTGTTATGAGGTATTATAATAGCACAAAGTTCGTATGTTAAGTTTTGAAGTCAAGGAAATTAGCGAAACTAAGGTCGGCAAAAGTTATCGATGTTTCTCTAATAATATTTTCTTAACTTTGGGTCAAATGTCTTGGATGTTTTCTCCCAATATATAAAGAGTTAGAAGACCCATGACCTATAAAATCGAAGGCCTAAGAGTCTAGTTTGAAACGCACAAAACCCCGTATCCAACCGACATCGGAGTAAAGAGTTATGAGGGTTTTACCGCGGACTACCGAGGATGAATCCGGGTCGCGATCCGGGTCGGGTAAAAAATGTGGTATGTCGGCTTACTCAACGTTTTAAGCCATGATAACATTTCTTTTCACTCCTTAACCAGAAAGAAAGCTTAAGAGAGGGTTCTAATGGAGTTCTTGCATGATGAAGGTTAGTTTTTGACTATTTCTACCATTAAAGGTTTGCCCCCGTGCCTAGAAACGTGATCTCTACACGTGGCAATCGTTTTTCCCTTTTATTAGCTGCATTTGGAGCTAGTTTTTGAAGATATAAATTGTTAGTTATTGGTGTTTCTTCAAAGTTTACACTTGGTTAACTAGGTAATCATCTCGGGACTCTTTTATGATTGTTTTTATGAAGATTTACGGACATTTCGTCAAGTTGAGGCCATATGGAAAATCTGCCGATTTAAGCTCAATTATGAATTATTTATAGGTATGTACCAGCAGTATATATATAGTGTTTGCGAATCTTAGGACATAAGGAACAACTTTTGTAAAGAAACTACGGTCATTCGAGCGTTCATTTGAAAGGTATGTTAAGGCTAAGCTATGTCCCTTATTTCCATACCACTCCTGGGAAATTCCTAAAACGCCGAATGTGATATTTTGCTATTCTCTTGCTAGAAAGACCTTCAGTGAAAGGCATTGGGATCTCAGCTGAATTATTTTAGTGATTCTATTATCTTGATATTCCACTCGTTCGGATGAATAGAGTATTCGACATCTACATGTCATTTTATCGGTTTCCTTTACTATATGTCCGCATTTATGAATTCTTATTCTTCTTTGGGTGATGTGACTTAAAATATCACGGGAGACCCTTATTACTTGTAACCAGCCCTCTTTCCCCACTAAAGTTATTACGAAAAATCTTTAAAGTAACTCACGATCTTCAAAACACTCAAATATAACTTAAATGTTTAAACTATTCGAATTCTTGGGTTTTGAAATACTCTTTAATAAATTATCTAGGAACCAAGTTAGGAACTAAGTAAGTCACCTTAAACTTGTTATGAATATCAGCAAGGTTAGGTTATCTTTCTAAAATTCGAGTTAACTTTTCAAGCTTATTTGGAAGAACATATGAGGTTCCATGAGATTGTTATATGTTATGCGAAAGTTATTATGGGGTTATGAGAACAAGACTACAAATGGGCCAAGATTGGCAACATGACAACGGTAACATATAGGTGTTATAAATTATGACATGATATGCTATGCATTTTACTCCTGAGCTATAATCGGGAGGTCTGGGGCCTATTACCTATATTTATACATATAAGACACCGATGGCCACAGATTGGCGTATATGATGCCGGTTAGCTACCGGGAAGCACCACCATTTCTACCATTTGGTTGGGTACGTCATGCATTTGCATCTATATATATGTGTATTCACGACATATGATTATACGAGCATACCATGCATATTTAAATTGTAGGAGGCCAAATGTCAGCCAGGGAGATTAGTTGAGTTTTAGTTTCAGGTGGTATCTCTATTACCCTTTTACAGTAACTATTTAAGATTTTACTTTCCGCTTTACATACCAGTACATTTTTATTCGTACTGACGTCCCATTACCTGGGGACGCTGCTTTTTGTTTCATGCGAGTAGGTTCAGGAAGGGACTCTAATCGACCCACCCACTAGGATTCAGGTTCACCTGTGAGTTGGTAAGCTCCATCTTATCCTGGGGCTATCATAGGAGGTTCACTTTTGTTATAAAGTTTGGGTATAGTCGGGGCCTTGTCCCGACAATGCTTATGTCACTCAGAGAGGCTATTGTGGACACAATATTCTGGGTTTTCTTTTGTATGTTTCAATCTCCAGCCCATAGGCTTGGCATGTATATATATGTGTGTTTAAGTAGGTATGTCTTCAGTTGTGGCCTCGTCGGCTAGCTAGTACATCTTTATATTTTTTTTTAGCTTGTCTACAATTGTTTGTATAGTTTATTCTCATTCAGGTCATGACCTTCGGGGTCCAGGCTTCACTTTTTAGAGGTTGTGCTGCCCAATCTTTTTGTCTCACAGTTTGGTTAGCAAGTATGTTTTAGTAGGTAACTTGATCTAGTAGGGTATCTAGTGCCAGTTACGCCCCCTATTTCGAGGGATGAAAAATTTAATGAAAACTGAATAAATTTTAAAGATATTGAACTTTGGAGGATTGAGAAACATTGAGGCTCATTAGGTGAATCGAACACATTGATGAAGTCGTGGTCATAGATACCTTGATCTTGAACCCCAAAAATGGAGGAATTAGAGACTTGAAAACTTGAAGAACCCTAGAATCCCTAGTGAGTCTTGGAGAGAAAAACCTGAGAGAAATTTTGGGGATTATGGGGAATGAAAGGGAATGGGTAGTTTTTAGGAACAAAATCAGTTATAGGGTCTCTTTTACGGGTGAAATGACTGATGAGTGGTAGATTTATACTCATATAAGGTTCATTTATCTCAATAATTGGTGTCATCAATGCCTAACTTTGTCCTTTTCTAATGAAATATTAATGATTTGCAGTTATGAAGGCAATTGGACAAGGCATGGACTAAAGCTTGAAAGAATGGCCAAAAAATCAAAAAAAAAGTGCAAAATGAACATTGTTGATTACTAGCATGAAGGGCGAATCGTCGCCTGAGCTAGACTTCGCCCAATCTGACAGTGCATAGCATGTTTGTCTACCAAAGAAGGTTGCTGAACTCCAGTAGAAAAGGCGATACACCAAATGAGAAAGGTGGATCTGAAGCACATCACCCAAAGTGACAGTGTGCAAGGCAAATATTTAATGCTCGAACGACGAACTAAAGTGGTATTCAACGATACGCTGAATGAGAAAGGCTGACTCAATCGAGTTCACCAACTGAGGTTCAAACACCTGAATCCTAGAGCATCACGAAGGCAAACTGGAGAACGAAGGGTGATTCACCGAGTGAGTTAGGTGAGCCTGACTAATGTCACCGAGTTGGTTGCAAAGTAGATTTTTGGGCCAAATTTTGGGTAAATATAAATAGCCCAAATGATAGAGTTTTGTGGAAGAGTTCGATTAGAGAGTGGAACTACTGAGCTCAGGAGAACACTTTACTTTTTAGAATACTTTTTCTAGTCTTCTTGGGATTTTACAATTTGAATCTTGAATTCGATAATTTGAAGTTAAATCCAAAGTGGGTTTACTCTTAATTGCTTGATTTTAAGTTACCCATGGTTGCTTTAATGGAAGGTATACTTTCTTTAGTTTTTGTGATGGATGGCTAAAACCCCAAAATCTAGGAGTGCAGTAATGGGGTTGGGTGTTGATTTAATGAAGTGAGTATTGTGCTATGCTCTATTTTGTTGTTGTTCATGCATGAATTTGGTCTAATTATCATGGGTTTAAATTAAGGGTTAAGGTTGCAAACTTAATTTCTACTTCCGAACTCTAGTTGATGCTCGAAAGAGATTAATTGGAGTGGGTAATTAGTTCAATACTAGCAATTTAGGTTTGATGTCCTTGACTTGCTTGAAATAGAGGTTATGGGTCGGATCTAATTGTCCTATTCTTGAAAGAGGGAATAGAGTAAGGTAATGGGTTGTTTAAAGTTAGCATTAGATGAGACCGAAAGGAGATTCTAGGCATAGATGCTTTGAGATCAAAAGATTATTAGCGTCATTGAAGATGACTTAGCCTATTCACGTATGCACATCACTATGGAGCAGCACATTTATTCCTATATGACATTGATATCCAATCCCCACACCCCTAGATTGCGTGCTAACTCTTGATTTCGTTGGAATTTTAGTTTAATTATAATAATTGACAACAAAGGTTTATATTAAGTTGGAGGTACCATCCACCAAATTGTTCTTACGATTCCAAATGAGCTTATTTAAAGTCCAAAACTCTCGATATAGGATTCTCCACGATATACCATTCCTTGTGGGATTCGACCCCGACTCTTCATAGAGTTTTTACTGACTACGATCGCTCACTCTTTTAATTGGTTTTAGAGGGTGATTTGAGTGTTATCAAAAATGGCACAGCTTTCGGGGAATGGAAGTTGAGAATTTTAATTGAGAAGTTAGATCTTAATTTGGTTTATTTGTAGTAGAGTTTTTCTTTTGTGTTGTTGTTAGCTGATTTACAGGTTGACAAGATGAGTGACCATAGGAGTGACAATGATAGTCACTATGATCAAAATGACAATATGGGTGACTTAAATGACATGTCCGTTAATATCAATCAAAGCACGAGAGCAATCCGAATACCTCCTGTAACTAAGAGGGTGGTGTTTCACATCACTGGAACTATGATCCAATTACTCCAGATGAAAGAAATTTTGGAGGTCTAGCTCATGAGGATTCCCATGAGCACCTTAAGAATTTAAAGGAGGTGTGTAGACCCTTTGAGTTTAAGAAAATCACCGAAGAATCTGTATGGTTGAGACTAATTCAATTCTCTATAACGAGAGAGGCTACAAGATGGTTGACAGAATTGCCAAATGATTGTATTACTTCGTGGGATAAGCTAATTGAGGCATTCTTGGAACGATTCTTTCCACCCTAAAAAATGGTTAAATTTTGTTTCCAGATCCAAAATTTCAAACGTCTTGGAGGTGAGCCCTTGCATGAAACATGGCTGAGGTACACGAAGTTACACTTGCAATGTCCAACGCATGGCGTTGCGGATAATTTACTGCTACAATACTTTTATTGGAGACTTGATTCACTCAATAAAAGTGTGGTTGAACAATTAGTCCATGGTAGATTGATGAGACAACTGTATGAGGTAGCTGCATTATTGTTAGACGATATTACTAAGGTCAACCGAGCATGGCACACTAGGGAGGACCAAGCACCCTTTCTACAAGTGGGCTTGAGAAAAGAACAAATCAAAAATGACTATGAAAGATGGTCAAAATGATGAAAAAATTGTTTTGTTGTCCAACATGTCATGGGAGGTGGAACTAAGTTAGTGAATGCGGTTGGAACCAACATTGGGCAGTGCCTGGATGATACCAAATTTGAGGCATTATACTATGAAGAGGTTTAATACTTGGAAAATAAAGCGGGGGGGTTCTCA
This sequence comes from Solanum etuberosum, assembly GCA_029582245.1. Classification (NCBI taxonomy): domain Eukaryota; kingdom Viridiplantae; phylum Streptophyta; class Magnoliopsida; order Solanales; family Solanaceae; genus Solanum; species Solanum etuberosum. The sequence continues at coordinate 13,277 of JAJONR010004075.1, forward strand.
CAATAATTATCAATGTAAATGTGGGAACCAAGGTTGGAACAAGGATAGAGATGGTGATTGGAAAGATTGGAGGGGTGGAAATTAGAGAGATAGGAAGGTAGAAAAAGATAGATATGTGCCTCCCCATGATTGTCCGCGCCCAAAATATCTAGCTAGTCTAGAAGGAAGCCGGATGGAAGACATGCTTGTAAGGATCTATAACAAGGTTGAAGGATCTGATAAGGTGTTGAAGGATTTGAAAAATGACTTCTCCACTTTAACCCAAACGGTGACTTCACATTCAGTTTTGATCAAGCAGCTGGAGACCTAACTGGGTCAAATTGCCTCTCATCTAAATCTAAGGAAAAAAGGAACTTTGCCTAGTGATACCATCCTGAACCCCAAAAATGATTGTTGAAGTTTGAGGACTATGTCGTGCCACGATGTTAAAGAAGGTGCTTCTTGGGAGGCAACCCAAGTCTTTACTTTTGCTTTTGTTTTTTTTTTGAATAACGTGTGTTGTAAGTGCATGTGGTGAAGAGGTTGAAAGATAAATAAGGGAAAACAGGGAAGGCCAAACCAAAACGGCGATGCGCCAAAAGCATTAAGCGGACTGCTTCTTATCCGCCTTTAGAACTGAAATTGGTGAAAAAGTGCACTGTCAAGATCGGCGACCAGAGCTCCAAAGGGCGATACATCGAATTGCACTAAGTAGACTCTGTTGGGTCCACCGAATCAACCTTTATGTTTGGTCATTGTTCAGGCATGTTCGATGAGCTTAAGATCCAGACGAAGATACGTCGAACACGTTTAGCGACGTTAGTGAGTGCGCCGAACGGACCTGGTATAAAAAGGCTCATGGTTGTTTTAAATTAAAAAATCAAAACCTTTTGAATTTTTGTTGCCTTTTCGATTCTCTTCTCTTCTATTATGCATTTTGAGTGATTGTGTGCCTTATGTGAGTGTATTGTAAGTGCTAAGAGTGCATTTGATTGGATCTCGAGTCAAACCAACCCCGATTCCTAAATTTTTTGCTTATTTTTTGGCTTTAAGGTTGGTGTTTCAACTTCTTGTTGATAATTTTGAGTTTATATTGCATATAGGGTGTGGGCTTGAGCCTTTTAACTAATATTAAGAGATTAATTTTGTTGGGTAGCATCATATTGTTGATTTTGAACTGTAGCCATGTTATTTTGACTGAGAATGCCTGTATAAATTGTGATTCGTGATTATGTTGGTTAGAATGCTGAATTGAGTTGATATTCTTGTTGGGTCTATGCTTAATTTAATGTGAGTGAACTCTGAGTAGCTCAGTGTTGACCCATTGCATGATTTTTCCCAATAATAGATAGGGTGACTATTTTATTAAGGGCAAATCATCAATTAGTGCAACACTTAGTGATAAATGAGAGAAATATGAGTACCCATGGGTAGGAAAGCATATCGGTGGATTGTAATTGTTAGGGGAAACTCGTATTTGTTGTGCATGTTTGATTTGGTAGTGAAATTTAGGCACTGGGCTGAAACTTCCTATTCGGCGAGCTTGTCTTAGCCCACCAAGGGAGTTAGGTGAATCACCGAGTAAGACCCAACTCGCCTTCCTTAGCTTGTGCATGGCCTTGGGTACTGTTCCATTCAGTGGGCTTATCTTAGTACCACCGAACCCATTGGGCGTATCACCAAGTGGGATAGGACATCACCCTTGATGTTTGTGTCTTTCTTTTTACACTGTCAGTTTTGGCGGACTTGTCTTAGCCCGCCGAAACTAATTCGACGAATAACTGAGTTGGCATGGACTCCACCTTGTGTTCCTGAGCCCTTAGTATTGTGCTACTAGTCATTTCGGCGAGCTCACCGGAGCTCGCCTATCCTATTGGACGATACGCCTTCCCGTTAGGCGAGCATCAGGCCTGTTTTTAAAACTTGATTCGAAATTCTTTTTATTTTGACCAACCTTCACAAATCTTGTGCTTTAATGTATACATTGTAGGTAATGGTGAGAATAAAGGGTAAGAATATGGTCTACTCCGATACTGAGTCAGACAGAGATTTTTCTTCTCCTCTTCCTCCTCCTCCTCCTCTCAAAAGACACTGGGGCCTCTCCATTAATGAACCATCTGAAGCTCCGAATCACCGACAAACCTCCACCCCACAACCATCTACTCAAGATAGGGTACAACCTAGGGTGTTTAGGAAAAGAATGGAGATCCGCTACAAGTTGGTGCAATCCTCACCTACACAAGCTCCAGTTTCCAGAGTTCTCCCGATTATAGCTCCAAGAGCCTTGAATAGGCTCAAAGTGGCAAAATAGTGAACCATACTTGAGGAGAGACGACTCTCCATAGATGGAGTGATGAGAAATTACCCAGCCATCTGGGATATAATTCAGTTTCATCGGTTTGAAGGTTTCTCCGGACCTAAGAGTCTTTACATTCCTTCTTGGGTAAGGGAATTCTACAATGCGTATGCTAAATCCCTCTCAAATAGTATGGAAACCACTTGAAAAAGTGGAGGTGAGAGGTAAAATGGTTAGATGTGATGTTGGGGACATTAATACAGTACTGAAGGTGCCAACTTTTGAGTCTGATATGTATTCACTTCGGATGTGCCACGATCTAGACTCTTTGAAGGGTTGGTTAGCACCCTTGGTCTCTGATTCTTCTCCTTCTTGGATGGCAGATGGTGCTAAGATAGAGAAGAAAGACTTAAATGTAGCAGCCAGATATTGGTTTGGCTTCATCAGCAGCAACTTGATGCCATCCCATAATGAGTTCATTCTTCGCCATGACAAGACGATATTGGTGGGCACTACCATAGATCGAGAGCAAATACATGTCAGTGCCATTATTGCTATAGAGATGTTGATGAGGGCGAGGCAGGAGAAAACATCACTCCTATTTCCAGTTTTGATCACCCAGTTATGTGAAAGCAAGAGTCCCCTTTAGGGCTGCTACAGATGTAACAGTCACACCTGCCTCATCTACTCATATCCGGAGGATCGAGGTGGAGTGTTTGAGAGATGATGTGGCTCGTAGGAAGCCGCCACCACCAGACTCCACTCCAGTGGTCAACCCTGCCATATTGACAATTGAGACCAGCACACTTGCTCCTTCTGTGGAGCAGGCAGGTATTCCTACTCCTTCGTCTGTTGCTGGTTTTTTTTATTCCACTACTGCACCCTCTACTTCTGTGACCGCTGCTAGTGTGAGGCCTTCCCATACTCTTATTGCCCATCCTCCCTTGAACAAGGCACTTATATACCAGATGAGCAGTCTTGCCCGGTCAGTGAATGTTAGAAATGCCCGGGTTGAAAAGGACTTGCCCTGACCAGGCTATCTAGAATGTCTTGACTTCTTTGAGTGAGCAGGTGGTCAAGTGTGAGAAGACGATTAAGGGCCACACTCTGAGATTAGATGATTTGACTACAAGGATAACAATTTTGGAGAAGAAAAAAGGTAGTTCTAGTATTTTGGACACCCTTAGAGCTGAAGTTGCCACATTGAGGGCTGAGGTGGTCCTGATTCAGTCCATGGACATCTCGACACTTTAGGGCGATGTTCCCCTTTCTGATGTTGTTTCCCCTGCATCCGAGATGCCTAGTGCTTCACCTTCTTCTTATGTGCCTGAGGTTGTTTTAGATGTAGATGATGAGGATGAGGGGTTAGATAAGGAGACTGATGAGGAAGGGTTGAGAGACGATGAGCTAGGGATTGATAATACCCTTACAGAGATGCACGAGATGGAGGAGGCCGTCGTTCAGGCTACCCTGGAGAGGTCCCTCTGAGAGACTAGAGAGGTCGTGTCTAGTGAAGTCACTCAAGACTCCCCCACACTTCCTATTGTTGAAACGGGCACTGATGCCCAAGCTGAGCCTTCGTTGCCGCCTCCCATGATCCTATTGTCGGGCATCGATGCCCCACTTAAGGCTTCTCCACCAGAGACTCCGGATGAGAGTGATCCACAGACATAACATGTAGGTGGTTCCTATAACTTAGCCTCCCAATATTTTAGTTACTTAGCATTGAGAACACTGCTTTTTATTTTTCGTGGGGTGAGGGCTTTTGTTCCAATATTCCCCTTTTGTTTGTATTTTGTTATTTTGTCAATTGAACTATTGTAGTTAATTTCTTGTTTATATTAGAGTTTATATTAGAGTGCTTTTCTTTTGAGAAATTGTGTCTCTTTACTTCATTGTTCGTTCTCTCTTGATGAATGCAACCCCCATGAGTTTTTAAATCATGAATTGCTTGAGGTTTTCATTGATATAATTTGAGAATCGATTTTGTTCAATATCGATGTCCTAAATATTACTCATGATGAGCATGATGCGTAGTGTTGGTGTTGCGAGAATGGAATTGATGTGGTTACACTTTTGAATGATCCCTTTGAATCTTTTGTTGACTAGCTATATTTCGATGTGAGTCTTACAATGAACATCGCATGTATGCTTTTGATCTTTTTGGGATGTGATAAATGAGTGTGTTTTGAAGTGCCATGTGTGGTGAGTTTTTACTTGAAAGCATGCATGTGAAGTACTAGAATTTACCTTGTTGGTCCAATTGTGTGAATCTTGGTGAATGCGAGACATGATCTTGGGAAAAAATTTAATGAGGGAACCAAATTGTTAATAAACCATTTGTGACTACCTTGTGAGGGTGTGAAACCATTTTGGCACCATTTGAGCCTAATTCATTTGTTGTCAACCAAAAGAAAACCTCTTGAACCAAATTGTACCTACCTTCTCATCTAAAATCCTTTTTAAAGCATTGTGATGTTTTAATAGTCAACTTAGGCCAAAATCTTAAGTTGGAGGTATGGAAAGGAATGATGAATGAGAGCCAAGTGAAGGGCAAAGAAAGAAGAAATGAGACTCAAATCTGAAAGTTTTATAAAAAGAAGGAATCCCTCCTTTTAAAAAAGTGTGTGTAGTTGTCATCCATTTGATGAGAATAGCTTGGAAAAATGAAAATGAAAAAGAGAAGTGAATGAAATAAAGGGGAGTTCCAAAGAAAATGAGTAGAAAGTCTAGATTTGAGTTCTCAAATGAAAAAGAAGAAAAAAAACTTGAGAAGAGGTGATGATGATTGCAACAATGCTTTGAAAAGGTAAAGTCACCATCCAAATTGACCATGCCTTAACCCTCAGCCCCATTACAAGCCTAAAAGACCCTTGAGATCTTGCATGAACTAGGTTGTGTAATGATTGAAAAATATGGGCAAACCTACGGGACAAAGCTTGCATGTACTTCTCTTTAGAAAAAGAGATTTGCATTGATTCCTATTACCTTTGTTGATTTGCTTTGTGAGAGCATGGAATCGTTCTTGATGTCAGGGCACTTGAATGCATTTGTTGAACCATGTTCTTGCATTAGACAAGAAGCTAAAGTGAGCTTGAGCTTGTGTTGAGACTAGCTAGTCATTATTTGAAGCTTTTGATCATGATTTAGGGTAACATACTATTGAGAGTAGTCTTGCCATGGTGCTTGCATATTAATTCTCTTTGAGTACTGTTGTAGACACCCTTATTGAGCTTATTGTGTTCTTGATTTACTTGAGGACAAGTAAAAGTTTAAGTTTGGGTGTAGATGAGTGGTAGATTTGCACTCATTTTAGGTCCATTTAGCTCAATAATTGGTGTCCTCAATGCCTAACTTTGTCCTTTTCGAATTAAATATTGATGATTTGCAACTATGAAGACAATTGGACAAGGCATGGACTAAAGTTTGAAAGAACGGTAAAAAAATGCAAAAGAACTGCAAAATGAACATTGTTGATCTCCTAGCATTAAGGAATGATCGCTGACTGAGCTAGACTTCGCTCAATCTGACAATGCATAGAACTTTTTCTACCAGAGAAGGTCGACGAACTCCAGTAGAAAAGGTGATACACCGAATGAGAAAGGCGGATCTGAAGCACATCGCCCAAAGTGATAGTGTGTAAGGCAAATATTTAATGCTCGAACGACAAACTAAGGTGGTATTCAGTGATACGGCGAACGAGAAAGGCTGACTCAATCGAGTTCTCCAACTAACGTTCAAACACCTGAAGCCTAGAGCATCACAAAGGCGAGCTGGGGAATGAAGGTGATTCCCAGAGTGAGTTAGGCGAGCCTGACTAATGCCACCGAGTTAGTTGCGAAGTGAGATTTTAGGCCAAATTTTGAGAAAATATAAATAACCCAAATGATAGTGTTTTGTGGGAGAGTTTGATTAGAGAGTGGATGATTTGAGCGTTATCAATGATGTAGTTTAGGAATTAGAAGGATGAGAAAAGACCCAAATAACCCTGATTTAAAACTGTCGAACAGTCCTACGATAGTAACCTATGGTCCGTAGAACTTTCTACGGTCCGTACTGGTTAACCAAAGATTTAAGTTCAGAAACCCAAATTTCACCTTACTTCCCACAAGACCTTTCTACGAGTCGTCAAATTTTTTACTGTCCGTAGACCCCATCCGTTGAACCCAACTTTTGATCCAAAATTTCACAAAGTATGGAACCTTCCTACGGAACCCATTTACGACTTGTCAACTATCCTACGACCCGTCTTGTTCATTCATAGGTCAAACTTCAAAAACTTAATATTCCAAGACTCAACTTTGGGTTCTACGATTCACTTTCTACGGTCCGTAGGGCTTCCTACAGTCCATAGGTTGGACTCGTAGAACCTGCCTTAGTGCCAAAATCAGCATTTTCTCTTTTTCTTTCAACTTTTCAAATTTCAAGGTGTTGCATTTCCCTTCCCTTATTTACCGAGAGTTTTTAGAGTATGGCATGTCTTACATGTTTTAACATCTACAAAGAATATCTTCAAAGCGTCACAAGTTCCATGCACTACTTGCCTCAATCCCACCTAATTCCCTGAGTAAGATACAAAAAACTGAAGGAAAAGCCAAGATAGTAATAATCAACTTCCCCAAAAAAAGAAATTGTCTCTTCTCTTTTTAGTAAAACGTAAGTGCACGACAACATAGAATCCAATAGAAATTAGGAAAAAGTTGTAAACCCCTAAAGACCATACAACATTTTTAAGAAACAATTTAGTCTTTAACATAACTAGACATGAATGAACCTTAGCCTTGATGCTTACCACCAATTGCATCGGCGTACAATAATTCATCATGATTGATATCCACATTCACATTCAGATTCAGATTCATATTCAAATTTTAGATGTCCTTAGGATGATCTTCCATACTATGGCACCTAAAGCCAAAAAATATATCATATAAAAACCGACTTCCAATAAATGTAATTAACGAATAAAATGCAGCTTCTAAATGTTAAGGAAGATTGCTAAACCTAATGAGCATAATGAAAATATTAAGGAATAATTTGCCTCCTAAAAATTTTCATGGCATTATCAGAAAAGAAATTCAAGGATATTATGCAGTTCAAATGATACCATATAGACCTTATTAACTACTAGGCCCAACGCCCACCCAAAATGGAAAATTTGTGTGGAAAAGAAAAAGGGAAAAAATGGAACGGTTAGGATTACTTCAGTTTAGCATTCTTCCATTGCTTGATCTTCATTTTCATTTTAGCATTCTCCCCATTCTTGATCGTTATTTCTTTCAATTTCAACCAAGTAGTCAAATACAAATTAAACAAAAGAAACATCAGATAAAAACATTAATTTTAGTACTCCTTAAAGTTTTTAAAACCCCCATTTATTTACTACCTTGGTAGTTTTCTGATCATATAATTTTGGGCAATCCAACTGTTCAAGGGACAACTACTTCTAAAGAGGCCCGCATAGAGCTATGATAATCCAAAACATTTTTAAGTTGTCAATTGTGAGATAGACCTTAACTGACTCATCATACACCCAACTAACTTCACCCAGTTATCATTTCTTGGATTCCAACAGAGATTAGGAAAAATCTGTAAACCCTATATAACACATTTCAGAAATAATTTTGTCTTTAATATAACTAGACATGAATGATCATTTTCCTTGATACTTATCTACAATTGTGTAGGTGTACAATAATTCCTGATAATTTTTATCCATGTTCCCATTCAAATTATGAATGCCCTCCAAATGCTCTTCCATCCCATTGGCACCTAAATCCAAAAAATATGATCACATAAAAATTAACTTCTAATAAATATAATTAACGAACAAAATGCAGCTTCTAAATGTTTAAGCAGATTGCTAAATTTAAGGAGTAGAACAAAAAAATTAAGTAACAATTTTCCTTCGAAGAAAAGCTTCATGGCATCATCAAAAAAGAAATTTAAGGATGTTGTGCAATTCAAATGATACCAGAAAGCCCCTATTAACTACCAAGCCCAGTGTCCGCCCAATAATGAAAATGGGACAAGTTGTGTGGAAATTAAAAAAAAAGAAAGGAACTATTAGGATAACTTCATTTTAGCATTCCGTCATTGCTTAATTTTGATTTTCATTTTAGCATTCTCCCCATTCTTGATTGTCGGTTCTTTCAATTTCAAAAAAATAGTCAAATAGAAATTAAAGGAAAAAACATTCAATAAAAATGGTGATTTAGTATTTCCGTAAAAACTCCCATTTTATTGTTGTCTTGATAGTTTCCTGATAACAAAATTTTGAGAGTTCAAGGGGCAACTACTCCTAGGGAGACTCATATAGAACTATGAAAATCCACATCGGTTGTTTTCTGGGGAGGTTTCCCCTGCCTTTGTTTACCAAGAGTTTCTAAAGTATGACACGTCTTACATGTTTTAAAATTTACAAAGAATATTTTTAAAACGTCACAAGTTTTATGCATTACTTGCCTCAATCCCACCTGAGTCTCCAAGTAAGATACAAAAAAAAAGAAGGAAAAAACAATATAACAAATAATCAACCCCAAAATGAGAAATTGTCTCTTTTTAGTAAAATGTAAGAGCACGACAACACATAATCCAAAAGAGATTAAGAAACAGTTGTAAACCCCTAACAACCATACACCATATTTCAGAAATAATTTAGTCTTTAACATAACTAGACGTGAATGACCATTACCCTTGATGCTTACCTCCAATTATATCGGTGTTTAATAATTCATCATGAGATCCACGTTCACATTAAAATTTTGAACGCCCTCCAAATGCTCTTCCATACCATTGGTATCTAAAGCCAAAAAACACGATCACATAAAAGCTGACTTTCAATAAATATAATTAATGAACAAAATGTAGTTTCTAAATGTTAAGGCAGATTGCTAAATCAAAGAAGTAGAACGAAAAAAATTAAGGAACAATCTATCTTCTAAAAAATTTCATGGCATTATTAAAAAGGAAAGTCAAGGATGTCGTGCAGTTCAAATAATACCAGATAACCCCCATTAACTACCAGGCCTTGTGCCCACCTAAAAAAAAGGAAATGAGACAAATTATGTGAAAAACAAAAGGAAAAAAATAACGGAACGATTAAGATAGCTTTATTTTAGTATTCTTCCATTGCTTAATATCGATTTTCATTTTAGCATTTTCTTATTCTTGATCGTCATTTCTTCCAGTTTTAAACAAGTAGTCAAAAAGAAATTAAAGGAAAAACATCTGATAAAATGTTGATTTCAATACTCCCTAAATTTCTTGAAACACTCATTTTATTATTGTCTTAATAGTTTCATGATCACAAAAATTTGGGCAATCCAACTGTTCAAGGGGCAACTACTCCTAGGGAGACCCACATAGAGATGTGACAATTGACATAGGTTGTTTCCTAGAGAGCTTTTCCTTACCTTGTTTATTGAGAGTTTCTAGGGTGTGGCATGTCTTATAGGTTTTAACATCTACAAATAATATCTTCAAAGCGTCACAAGTTTCATGCACTACTTGCCTCAATCCCACATGAATCTCCAAGTAAGATACAAAAAAGAAAGAAAGAAAAATAAGATAGCAATAATCAACGTTTCTAAAACATGAAATTGTCTCTTCTCTTTTTAGTAAAACATAAGTGCACGACAACACGTAATCCAACAGAGATTCGGAAAAAATGTTAACCCTAACAACCATACAAAACATTTGAGAAATAATTTAGTCTTTAACATAACTAGACATGAATGGCCATTAGCCTTGATGTTTACCTCCAATTACGTCGGCGTTCAATAATTCATCATGATTGATAGCCACATTTACATTCAAATTTTAGATGCCCTCCGGATGCTTTTTCATGGTAGGGATAGGCCCGCTAACAACAAGATCAATGTGTTCAACACTTGTCTTTTTACCATTTCGACCTAAAGTCAAAAAATATGATCACATTAAAAAAATACACTAGAAAATAGAAACTAAACTACATTCGTGCAAAATGCTCAATGTTTTCATAGACCTTCTTGTGTACCTTTCTGTGTTTAGCACTAGGATGTGCATTTGGAAAGGCCAACCACCTTTATGACACACGTGTTATCCATTTTTCTCATTTTTTGCATTCAAAAAATCTCGTTTCACAAACTCCTATTACCAACTCAATAAATTATACATGAAAATTAAAAAAATTCAAAGAGAAATAACAAGAAATAAGGATCTGTCATTCACCAAAATTAGATACATAAAGGATGAAAGGCCCAACATTCATGCATCTGTCCCCTTATATAAGTGAACCTGCTTTTAAGATTGCACAAAAATCTCCCGTCACAACTTTCAATACCCAAAAAAAAATACAACAGTCTATAGAGGATAACAGAAAATAATGTTACAATCCTAAAAATGAATCGCTAATCAAAATAGTAAAAACTCCATTTTGCATGAAATCCATATTCATGATGACAAGCATGAAATAGCAATATAAGATACAAAACACAAAAAAGTGAAGATAAAAATGGGTTCCTTCCATAGAACCCTAGAAAAACCTAATAAGGAAATGCTAAACACAAAAATAGATTTAAAAAAATAGAAAAAAAGAGGAATAAACAAAATTTCAGAAACCCTTTGCAAGAAATCCACACTCATGTTAACAAGCATGAAATAACAATATACTTAACACAGAAACAGGAAGGAAAAAAAAGAAAGTGAAAGAAATAAAATTTTAGAAACTCTTTACATGAAACCCATACTCATGTTGACAAGCATGAAATAACAATATAAATACAAAATATTCAAAGTGAACGTTGTTGTAAAACTAAAGCAAAATAAGACAAGAAACATAGAAGATGAGAGTGCTAGAAATAGGGAGACAAGAGATGAAAACTTTTCTTATTTATCCAAGTATTCAAGTGTTCTCCAAATCATCAAGTGTGTACAATATGAACCCTTATACCTCTATTTATAGTGTAACATAGAGGCATACAAAATGTTAGTCATAAACATAACATTAAACATGAATATAATGGAGGAGGTTATGGAGGTGAAAGGTTACAAGAATAATGATCATAAAAGTGGAGGTTTTGGAGGTGAAAGGTTACAAGAATAATGATCATAAAAGTGGAGGTTATCTTCGTAATGGAGGGAAGTAATGTAATAACTTCTCGATGTAGTGGACATTCATACTATATTATTTTATAACACTCCCCTTGGATGTCCATAGATAATATGTCTCGTTAAAATCTTACTAGAAAAACAACAGTGGAAAAAAATTCTAGTGAAGGAAAAGAAGTACACATATCTTTTAATATACTTTGAATATTGCCTCGTTAAAAAGCTTACTAGGAAAACCCAATTGGATAAAACCATGGTTAAGGAAAAGAGTGCAACACATATTTTTCTCCCCTGATAAAAACTTTACTTGATATCTCGGTAACGATGCATTCCAATCTTATATCACAACTTCTCAAATATTGATGTTGGTAATCCTTAGTGAATAAGTTTACAAGATTATCACTTGAATGAGTCTTTTGAACGTCTATCTCACCATTTTGTCGAAGATCATGTGTGAAAAAGAATTTTGGGTGAAATATGCTTTGTCCGATTTCTTTTGATTGTATCATCCCTTCAATCTAGCTATATATTATTTTCATATATGTTGGCTATAATATCCCTTTCCAAATGAAAATCACATATTTCTTAAATATGATAGGTCATGATTCCACCAAACACACTCCCGACTTACCTCATAAATCAATATTATTTTTGTATGATTTGAAGAAGTAGTTACTAGTGTTTGATTCTTTGAATGTCAAGATATTGTTGTGGCTCCACATGTAAACAAATATCCAATTTACGACCGAGCTTTAAGCTGATCAAATAAATATTTTGCATCTACATAATCAAATAGTTTCTGACTCGGAGATTGATCATTTCAATTTTATTGAAGCTCATATTTTCTTCTCAAAGAAAATCACACATCTTCTATGTGTTGAGTCACTTGATTTGTTAGTTTCTTGGCATAACTTGAATGATAATATGACAATCCCTTCACATAATTTTCGTGATATAGATCAAATAATCTTCTAGCATTTGCATAACCAGCAATCTGTCAGTGCACCAATTACACTAATACATGATATTTTAAAATCATTTTCATGAGATTGAAAAGATTGTTTCTCTGTGTTAAGCAGTCTCAGAATCATTGGGTACTCAATGAAATTGCTTTAAGACCTTTTAAATCCTTCAAGGATCTTCATATAACATTAGCGTCTAGTTAGACATAATAATCATTCATTATGCATATTCAAGTATTTCATCTATAGCCAGACTGAAACAAGTTTCATTGCATCCACCATTGGAGAATATATCTCTATTTAATAATATCAAGATTTTTGCAAAAACTCTTTATGTCCCGAGGCACAAATTGCACTTTATATCTTACGGTTATACTTTCGCACAATGATTCATTTGTACCACACTTACATTATATCTTGACCTATGAACTATAAGTTCAAAAATATCACTTTTCTAAGTGAAACAAATATACTTGAATAATGCATTTTATTTGGCCAAAATCATTCATCTGTCCACACTATATGACAGATTTGAATTCAAGATCCTCGTAACCATTTATAGCATTGAGTGCTACTTTATATCAAAGAAACCGTCGACGGTCATTTAACTCGATTCCAATACGACATAACTTATCGAGATCTCTTTCATTTTTCATCATTTTCAGATATCTGAACCTTTTCCAAGGTTTTATGAAGTGTTATTTCATTGTGCTCTTTCAAAGTATTTGCCTCATTATCATGATCATTTTGATAATTTGCCCCTCTCCTTCCTCAAAGAGTTTTGTGTTTGGAATCGATTGGTCTATCACGCTTCTGGCGTATCATAGACTTTGTCCTTCAAGGACCATTTATTGGAGCATTTACAGCTTAATTAAAATATTGGGTCAGCAAATACACAAATTATTTGCAACATTTTGCAAATGAATTATCTCTTGAACTTCAAGTTCACATTTTTTAATGAGGATCTAGATAATTCACCCCACACATAATTTTCAGCTGCTAAACATATCTCCCCTTAATGTTAGGAAATCTAACATTTACCCCCAACCTCATTTAGGGATCCATCTTTGTGTGTGGTGGAGCAATAAAATCATATGTGCACACATCAAATTTTTAGATGGAAACTATTTGGTTCCTGACTCTGAACTAATTGTGATGGGAGAACCTTGTTGGCTTGATGCGTACACGTTAAATAAACTCATCTCATATCAAATTTTATTTGAGAGATTTTTCTCATAATAAATGGTCTAGCTCTGATTGGAAGCATACAATTTCTGCTAAACCAACTAGCATTATCAACATAATTTTATAGTTTGCAACTGTGCTCGTAATTTAACAATTCGAGCAAATAACCTTACAACAACCAATTTGTAAGTTGATACAAATGCACATGTGACCATAGATGCATCTATTAAATCCTAATAGTAAGCGGTCCACATGGCAGGTGAACGGGCTCATATTCACCTTTCTATATGTTCCAAATAATTTCAGGGGATACAATCTCAACCTTAGCTGGTACATTGATCATTTTATCATGAGAACAAGCAACAACATAGAATTCTTGAAGAATCTTTTATTTCTTCGAACATATAACCACGTGAATTCTCAAATTCTTTTGCATCACATTTGAACCAGAATGACCAACCGGTTATGCCAACTTATATTTATCCTCGTAAACTTTTGGTTTACTCTTGCATGTGATTCCTTAATCATGCCCATATTTTTATACAACAAACAAGAGAAAGGCGTGTAACCTTTTACGTAAATATTCATAACCCGCTTTGATTGTAGTAAACTGAAGATATTTAATCTTTCAATAATTTACAATCTCAATATAATAATTTTTTCAATTCCTCCGAAACTTAAAAAGTTTCTTTTGAGACTTACTACAACTCCAATATTATGAACTATTTCATATTCTGGATAGTAACAAATTAGTCCTTTTGAAACTCTCAAATAATTTTGTGTACTGCCACAAATTTCATAACACCATTTTTATGGCGACCATCTCCTTCAAGGAGAAAATTATTATTATTGTCATGGTTAAAATTATTGCATGAAAGACTTATTTCTTGACAACCAATGACAAATTTGTGTTGCCACACAACAACATTTATTTTGGTCATGGCCACAACCTTTATAGAAAATAATTATTTCTTTCTTTTGTCCTCCAATAGTTCATAATGAAACATACCACAATATTTGTGTAGTACTCAAAGTATATGACCAAAATGATCAATTATGTCAATTTTTTTTTTCAATTTCTCAAACCTCCAGTAGAGGTGAGATATGACATTTATCTAACCATACATGAACATGTCCTTATACATACTAACACAAGTCACATTCTCTTCAAGAAATGACCATAACCATTTGTACATGCTCCATAAGTTTTTATTAGTCATACTTTGACATTATCAAATTTATTTGACCCACCTCAACATCACTTTAAAAGTACTAAATGTACTACCGCTTTGTATTTTTTATTTTGATGGAGGTTTTACAAAACTTTCAAATTGGGTTGCACCAACCCAATGTGCCTAATAACTTTTCATACCACTTTGATGGCCAAAAATTACCTTCACATTTGATGACCTCATAATGTTCTTCCTTTTAATTATTACAATGATGACCATTAACATTTTACCACACTCATATTCTTACATCCAACCACTTGTCATTTTCAAACATATCATGCCCTGCTACCACATTCACATAAGAGAATGAAGCAAATCAATTGAGCGGATTTCATGATTTTTATCAAGATCATATCAATTTGCTCAATCATCATTATATCATCAAATAGTGCATTGAGACTTAAACTCAATGTCTTACCCATGTAAAAATATTTTAGGCCATAATTTGATGGGACTCAAACCCAATACCTTATCCTCTTGGTGCGATGAAACTTGAATCCATCGTCTTATCCTCAATAATAATATAATAGGTCACCCAATTTTATGTACTAATAAATCATAATTAAAGTAACCGAAATACAAAATCAATGGTTAATACGTCAACCAATGGTATAATATGCCCAAATTAATATGTTAAATACCAATTCCAGCATTAATAAAATGATACTAGAAATTCAAAAGTGGGAAAAATTAGAGTCTCATTAGCCAAATTTTCTTAATCTTCATTGGAAAATTAAAATTACTACTATCCCTGATTTAAATGACTTATCAAAGTGATAACTTTTCTTTCATTAATTCAACAAAAAAAAAATCTGTAAAAGACATATTCAAGAAAGGAAAACAATTTGAATAGTTTTAATGTTCTGCTTTTGGCCTTCTCAAAGTGAAGAAGAAAATGTTCAAATAAGTAATAAAAAGAGTGTATAGCTTGACTCAACTAGATGATCTGTTTATTAGAATGATGTAATAGTTTATGTACCTGATGTGATGAAGGATTACATGTTCATCTATCTCAGTTGGTTAGAGACTCGTGCTGAAAACGTGTTGTAAAATTAAAGCAAAATAAGACAAGAAACATAGATGATGAGAGTAATAGAAATATGGAGACAAGAGATGAAAGCTTTTCTTATTCTTCCAAGTATTCAAGTGTTCTCCAAATCATCAAGTGTGTACAATATGAACCCTTATGCCTCTATTTATAGTGTAACATAGAGGCATACAAAAGGTTAGTCATAAACATGAATATAATGGAGGAAGTTATGGAGGTGAAATGTTACAAGAATAATGATCATAAAAGTGGAGGTTATCTTCATAATGGAGGTAAGTAATGTAGTAACTTCTTGGTGTAGTACTGGACATCCATATTATATTATTTTATAACAAACGTGTGATTATTCAATTTTTGAATTAAAGAATTTTTTTTTTCAACGTTTTAATAACACGTGGTCAATTTCTATTGGTCAATGGTGCCTCCAAACATCTCACACGCGCTTCAACTAAGTTGAGTCACGAAGTGCGCTACGTAAACCAAAAAGGTGTACAAAATTACAAAAAAAAAGTTTAGGGGGGGGGGTGCTAATAGAACCTTAGGTAAGTTAAGGTGCGTCACTGAACTTTCGGTCATAGTTTAGGAGATACTTATGCCTTGTATTAAACTATTAATACCCATAATTTTTTATTTTTTTTAATCTTATATTTAATTTTTTCTTATCTTCATTCATGGTTCTCTCTCTCTCTCTCCTATTGGTTTTATTTGTTCTTTTCCTTTCCTTTTGATTTGATTTCAAGTTTAATTTCAAATGTCTTGTAATTAAAATGGTTAATTTCAGACATATACCAAAATAAGTGAAGAAAATCAAATAAACATTAAAATTACAAAACACTTTTTAAAAAATAATTAAAACTGAAAAGATACAAAAATAATAAAAGAGAAAAAACAAAAAGTTTAAAATGAGGAGGGAAATAAATATTTACAAAGAAAGAAATGAAAATAATTATATATTTAGGGTGTATTTATTTCATTTTAAAATAGCTTACGAAGGTAATAAGACCCTAGTTAAGTTTAGGTATGTCGCTGGAATTTCAGTCATAGTTTAAGGGATACTTATGCCTTATTATAGAAGTTCGTTGTAATGAAGAACCACAACCCCTAAGCCAAACCCCAAACCAAAGAATTGGAGTTCCAAAAAAAAAAAAACACCAAAACCAAATAAAAAATCGAAGAATCAAATTAGTTTGATTTGATTCTTTTTTTGATATTTATGTCCAGCTTTACTTTTAGTAGGCGTTTGGCCATGTGATTTCATATCATGATATGAAATCATGACATGAAATAAGCGTTTGGACATGCGATTTTACGTTGATTTCATCTCATTAGATGAAATTCCAAATTCTCCAAAAATCATGATATGAGAATTTCAAATCATGATATGAGATTTTTCAAATATTAAAATTGACCCACAAATTTATATTTTGTAAAAATAACCCACATTTAATTTATATATATCTACTAGTCATTTGTTTCATATGTAAATAATAAATTTATAATTCATATCATTACTTTTTAAACCGTTTATATATCTCATATAACGATTATTCTCTTCAATATAATATTATTGAAATCAACTCTTAATTTATCATTTATGTTCACCAAATTCATTATTTTTTATCAAATTTATTACTACAACATTCAAATCAATGTTTAATTATAATAAAAAATTCATTATTATATTGAGTGGATACGACTAATCACTTGGCATTAATTGCAAAAGTAATTTTCTTAGCTATTAACAACTTGAACACTATAACTTATGTTCAATTTTTTTTCCATTGAATTAAAGTTTGATTAATAAATGTTGTATTTTTTTGAATAACTTTGTGATAATATATAATGCAATTTTATAAATTTTTGATTATTTGGTAAGATTGTATAAACAATTAGGACAATTTTGATAATTTTACAACTTATGAAATTGTCATGTTTCTGAAAAAACATACAACATAAAAAGTCCGAATCGTATGTCCAAATAAAACTTCAATTTCATATTATGATTTCAAATCATAATTTCAAATCGCATAGCCAAACAGCCCTTAGCTTATATAAGTTAAAAATCAAACGCCAATTCAAGACAAATGCCTCTTTTGACTTTAGGGTCCAAACTCAAGTGATACCCGCTCATCTGATTCAAATATTTCCGCCCTTTTTGATGTATTCGTACAATAGTAGTGAACTGTTACTATTATACCGAGGAAGAAATGGAGACAAGAGGGTCTTCACCATGTCCGTACACGGCGACCGTTCGACGGAACCCTCATCGGAAAGCAAGAGCAACACCGTCCTCCACCGCGCCTGCTTCGCTTCTCCAACCTTCATCATCACCGCCGCAAAACATCTCTTCATTCCCCATTGAAGACATTCTGTCCATGGAAGTCCCTGAAAAAAAACTTACGGAGGCATCATCGGAGAGTCTCAAGGTATTTATGAGAATCCGAACATTAAACATTCAACGAGAAACACTGAAAAAAGTCGCGGAAATGAAGAAGACGAAAAATGCTTGGCCTAAAAACCCTAAGTCCACCAATGCGTTGCCGAAGAAGCTCAAAAAGAGCAATGAAGTCTGTGTGACAGTGAACGATGCACATTCTGTAACTGTATCGCCTCCGCAGAGCTTACAAGATGGCAAACGTATTAAATCAGAAGTTTATCAAGGTTTTTCACAAGTCTTCTCATCAGAAGCATCCCAGGTTATTTCTTTGTATTTTCAGAAAACCAGAAATTACATTTATGTTAAATTACTTTTTGTATTAAATTGAAATATATCCAGTATTCTCTAGTTTGAGGTTGAGATATTGCGATTTGTGTTGCAGAGGGAAGTGTATGAAAAAATGGTGAATCCTTTAGTTGAGGATTTTCTGAATGGTAGGAGTGGCATGTTGGCTGCAGTGGGACCAAGTGGTTCTGGGAAGACTCATACCATCTTTGGGTGTGGAAGGGACCCTGGTATGGTGCCTTTGGCTCTTGGTCGAATTTTATCACAAGAAGAAGGCAACAAGATGCAGTCACAGAGGTGCTTTCATTTCTAATATATGTTTTAAAGTATTTTCAATATATTTGTTTTAGCAGTTTCCTAGTCCGTGAGGTTTGAACTTTCTTAAAACTTTCATTGCATTCTTAGTTGTCGGATAAACAGTTGCAATTCTATGTATGTCCTTCAAATGCTTGCATTCAATAACTGCTTTTTTTCCCCCATGATTTATCACGTGCAGGATATTTTACCTATCCATGTTTGAGATCTGTTCTGAGAAAGGAAAATCTGAAAAGATATTTGATTTACTTAAAGATGGGGCTGATTTGTTTATCCAACAATCATCTATTAAAGGCATGCGAGAGGTTGTCCTTTGAATTGCTGTATAGCTTCTCTTTGTTGCATTTTTTTTTCCAGTCTATAACTCCTCCGGTTCAAAGATATCAAATAATTGTGTGCACTCTGGTGCTTCTGAACAGGCTATACTTTATGATCGTCAGCAAGGTCAATCTCTAATCGCATCTGGACTTTTGAAGCGTGCTACAGCTATGACAAATTCAAACAATCAATCTAGGTAAGTTTTGGATATAAATACTTATGTTGGTCTGTGGCTGTTGTTTTGCTTTATGCTCTGGTTTGTGATATTTGAGACACTGTTGCTAGTGTCTCTCCCTACTTATATCCCGAAACATATGTTTTATTTTCTTCAAAGGTTGGATTTCTTGCTTAAGTGACTTTCTTTGATACAAAGCCGTGCTTCTTGTACTTCTTAAACTTGAAATGATTGATGGAACCATTCACGATAATGATCTTTTCAATTGCGAAAACCAACCTTTCGTCATTAATCTTCGGAGGCGAATTACATATTTATATACACAATGTGGTTTGCGAGCTATTGCATAGGAGCGGGGGTTTTGCCCTGTGCGCACCCAAAGGGTAGTGGCTGCGGGTTTCCCTTGTCATAAAAAAAAAGAATTACTGAGACTCCCTTTCTTTTGATAACCCCAATTTGGGATTTATCATTCAAAGGGAAGTGGACAACTCGATATTTAAAATAGTAGGTATTGAATTTGAATAAAGAATTAATAGAAGACGGAAAACCGAAATCTTGTTTTGAATCATTCTCTAGTTTACGTACATGATGGACAGGTTAGGTTTACACAGTCATGTTGAATTGTATTTATCATGATGAAAGTTTTAACATCATTGCAGTCGTTCACAGTGCATCATAAACATCCGCTGTGAATATAAGGAGGTAAATGGAAAAGTTGGTGATAACTCAAACAGTGCTGTCCTGACCATAGTTGACCTTGCTGGAGCTGAGAGGGAAAAGAAGACTGGAAATCAGGTACAGATTGTCTTTGGCCACTGAATCATATCATTACACAAAAGCTGTTCTATTGAATTTTAAAAGATCCCTTTCTGTTAGTATCTTTGATTTTACTGTCAAGACTAGGTTAGACCTCGATCTTCAGACCACCCGAAGAAGATTGTGACTCTTCAGTCTTTCTTAGACCTAAGATATTATGTTGCAAGTTTGGCGGTTAATATATTTCTCTGGCTTGCAACATCTCACTGATAATATTACTCATGTCTAGGGGATTAGACTGCTCGAAAGTAATTTTATCAACAACACATCAATGGTGTTTGGCCTATGCTTAAGGGTATGTAGCATCAATCTTGTTTTCTGACTTCCGTTTCATGAATATCGAGGTATGCCACTCTTCTTTTTTATTCATCTACTGGAAGTTCTGTGCAGTCATTACTGGAGCATCAGAAGAACCCCAGGAAACCTATGCAGAAGCACTTTCAAAACTCTTTGGTAATGTTTTACTTTCTTATCCTTCTCCGTCACTTTCCAGTAAATTTTATTGGTCTCTAGTTACTGCTTGTTACTTTTATATTTGCTTCTATTTGTCGAAATAAATCATTTTGCTTCTATCCAATGTTATCTAACACAGTTCCCTATAAAATGCATAGGAAGGTGTAATAAATGTTTCACACAGTAGATCTATTAGAGTAATATCTTGTGTCAAGTCATATTTCAGACAAGTTTATGTTAAGAAATAGCTTGAACAAAAATGTGATTGTAGTGCTAGATTTGGTTTCGAGGTCACTGCACAGTTAATTAGAAATTAATATTCAAGGTAGATATGTTCTGTACTGCTATATTTTCTTCCTTCGAGTATTTGATTCCCAGCCCCCAAGTCAATGTTGAGGCTGTTTGTAAAATGGTTTTATTCGTTGGATAGGTGATATTGTATACCCAGCTCTGGGTAGCTATTTTTCTCTCAGATAGAATATCCTTCATCTTACTTTCCTTAGTAATTTTCTGGGTTCTTCTTTTGCATAGTTGACCAGATACTTGCGAGATTATTTGGAAGGCAAGAAGCGGATGGCATTGGTATGCATTTACTCCTGCAGAAATCAGTTTAGATATTTGAAAACTGTCATGAACTGCTAAAAGTATTGGAAGTCCATCAATATTTTCTGCTCCACAATTTTCTTAACATTTCCCTTTGTGTCTTTCTATGTCCATGCTGCAGCTTCTAACTGTAAGACCCGGGGAAGAAGACTACCTTGATACTTCTTTTCTGCTAAGGCAGGCTTCACCATATACAAAAATCAAGTATGACGGCTGTTGTAACAATTGCTTAAGCATTGACCTTTTCAATAATTTAGAAGTAATTCTTGAACAAGGAACTGTTGATGAAGGTTTGATATCATTGAAGAACATGGAATTTTAAACCACAATAAGAGGCCTGTGCAAAGAACACCTAGCTATGTGCAGCTTAAAAGAATGAAGTTGAGCAAAAGTGAAGATTCTGAGGTATATCTTATTTGTCCCATTTTTCTATTTTACATCCTGCACCCTAGGCTTTATGCTTAAGTACATGTTTCACCAGAGGCTTGGCGCGAGGTGATTGTCTAATCCAGTTTTTTGTGTGAGGTGATTGCTTACTGAATTACCAGTTTCAGTTAGTTTCTTAAGATTATCCTTGAACCTTCAACGTAGAAAGAAAAACCATTCTGATCTTTTTGTGCTTTAAAGCGACTGTTGTAAGAAAACATCTTTTGACAATGTCTTGGGTCTCAACTTTAAATAACCAAGTTAACTAAACATTCATACTGCTTAGAAATAATATCTTGTTCTACCTCCAGGGTTTTGGTTAAGTGGGAGGAGTGCGACGTGTGATGTGTGGTTTGGGCTGTCACAGGTTCAAACCTTTCTAGAGACAAAAGCTTAGTATTTAAGTGGAGAAGGGTTAGAGGGATTGGCCTATTATACACTGAATTCATAATTTTGTGGTATTTGGCCCTCCAGGATTTCTTTGTTATAAAAAATAGTCAATATTTTGATCCAATGCTCTTTCATTAAGATGATTTTCATATTTTTCCTTTTGCAATTTTCTTTCAAAATTGTCTATTTATTGTTCATTCACCTATTATGGTTAAACAGAAAATATTATTTAAAAAATAGAAACAATACAATCACAACACCAGGAGGTGTAGTGAACTAAAAATCAAAACTATCTGTGAATATGCTGAAAACTGAAAAGTTAAATATAAGACTAAAATTACATGGAGATACATCTGTTAATAATATTGATCTCATTGTACAAATGAGAAAAGAAAATAATTATTTTTATATACATGGATACTATCAACTAAAATGAGGAGACAAAATTAATACTGTTGATTACAGACTAGGAAACAAAATTAAATAACATATTATCATTATAGGAGAATGCAAACTTGTGGACATTATCAACTACAAAGGTGACTCAAACAAAGTTTTATATATGTGTGATGTATTGGGCTATGTTTGTGTTCTGTATCCAAAGTTATTATGGCTGGGAATCCTACAAAAGATGTGCCAAAAATATCATGAACTGTTCATAAAAATTCAAGCTACAACTTTGGGGTAACTAATCTTCTGCTCATTGTAGGTGTAGGTTTTCCTTACTAGCAACTTCGGCCTTCAAAAAATTCATAGCTATTATTTATTCATGTCAACTGTTATTTTCATGCAGATCAATCAAGGAAGTGATGAATGTCCTCAACTTTTGAATAAAGGTTATCAAAATGTTCAATTCTTCCATCTCTTTTTTTCCTTTTTTTTTTTTGTAGAATGGACTGTAAAATATTTCCAGCAGAGGATTGTGTTTAAAATTGATTGCTTCTGTTGGATAGAGGTGGCTGCGAAAGGAATGAAGGATGTCAGCTTGACAGACGTTCGTGTTCAATCTGAGGAAATCATCACTATAGAAGCAAATGTGGGGAATATTCTCAGAGTTGATCAGGTTGAATTGGAAAGGAAAGAGAGAAATCATCACATTCTGCAAAATTTTGGTAAAGCTTTGTGGAAAGTCTTGAAAGAATACAAGAAAAAACTTGAGGTATAATGCACTTACAATTACTTTTGTATAACTTGCTAATGTTGGATTATAATATACTTAAGGTTCCATTATTGGGCTTTACCAATTAGGAACTACATACATTTGGTTATACTGAGTAGTTGTGTTCATGTAACAGGTGGCAGAAAATGAAATCTGCACCCTCAGGAATAGCTTAACTAGTGAGAAATCTAGATCTGCTGAATTAGAGAATCAACTGAGGGATTGGCAAAGTAATTGCTGCTGTAGGGAAGGAAAAAAATCGTTAGATTATGAGGTACATGTGCCAGAATCATTTTTATATTGCTAATACTTTCCTTTTCTTGTCCACCATATATATTTTAGTTTGGATCTTCTCTTCCATTTCACGTTGAGATGAGATTCTGAAGTAGATAGGTAGTGATTTTCTTAACTATATACTCTTTGTTCAAGGTTTTCCTAAGTAATATCTTTATGTGTTCATTCTTGGGCTTTACCATTTAGGAATTATATTTGTTTATACTGAATAGTAATTTTCATGTAACAGGTGGCTGAAAATGAAACTTGCACTCCTAGAGATCATATAACCAACGAGAAAACAAGATGCTCTAAACTAGAGGATGAATTGAGAGATTGGCAAAGTAACTGCAGTAGTAGGAAAGGGATTTTAAGTGAGGTTTCCTCTAGAGAAGTGGATGAATTTGAAAGAAAAAGTTATTCAGATTTGGAGGATCATCAGTCCAATGACTACAATCAGGTAAATAAGCAAGATTCATCTTGGAGAACAAGTTTTAGATCCTTTAATACTTACCTTTTGTTAGAATAGGAATAGGAACAAGAATAGTACATAATAGAATCCTAATTTAAAAAGAATTAGTAAATAGAATCGGAAAAGGATTGTGTAATGTCTATAAATAGGGTCTCAGTGTAATTATGTAGATACTCAAAAATTCAATAATAATATTTTCTGTTATATTTCTCACATGACATTAGAGCTTCTACAATCCTGGTAGAGAATCAAAGAGCTTTCTTTGCTATTCAAAATCAAGTTCTGCACTCTTTTTGTTTCCTAAGTCAACCTTTTTTTCTCTTCCACCACGTGTCTTTGGGAGCATATGTTTTGTCTATATCATCACTCCAGGAAATGACAAATTGGCTCCTCGTGCTCTTAAATGTGTCTTTCTCACCTAATAAAAAGAACGTGTCTTTTTTTATTCAAAGGTATAGAGGGGATATCTCTCGTCTGACCTCCAGTGATACTTTATGCCCGCTAATGTTACATTCTTTGAAGGCCAACCCTACTTTGTAGAACATCTCATAGAAGATGAGGGCATTCTATTAATTAAATAACAAGATTTAAGGACTGCATTGCCAAAAAAACACAGCCAGAACATGGGATTCAATAAGAAGAGTGCTAGTAGTCTCAATGAGATGCCTATTCTGCCTTTCTGCTACATTGTTATGCTGGGGTGTATGGACAAGATGTTTGGTGAATAATTCCTTGGTGAGTCATAAACTCCTGAAACTAAGAGAATAAGTATTCTAAGGCATAAACACTACGAAAAGTATGAATAGAAACACCAAACTAATTTTGTATTACAACAAAGTAACTTTTGAATATAGAAAAGAATCTAGAACGATCTTTCATTAAGAAAACCAAAGTGCATCTTGAATAATCATGAAACAAACGAACTCCTAAGGTTGAATTGACTCTACTAGGACCCTAAATATCAGAATGAACTAATGAAAAAAATAGTCTTTGAACAACCCTTAGTACTTTGTGAAAATGTAACACGGGTGTGTTTCCAAAATTGACACGACTCACAATCTAATATGGATAAACTAGACAAACTAGGCGCCATCTTCCGCAGCTTGGATAGACTCGGATGTCCTAAACATTTGTGAATTAGGTCTGGAGGATCTGTAATAGAGCATGTTGTGAAGAAATTTGAAGAGGTAAGATCTAATAAAGGCCTTGTGATACATGTCCCGAGCTAATCATCTGTCTAGTACTGCGGTCTTGCATGAGAAAAAAATCATCAAAAAATGTTATGCCACAATGTAGGGCACACGTTAAACAACTAACAAATGCAAGAACTCGGGACATAAAGAACAGACGTGTAGGGTGACATAAGAAAGGGGGTTGGCATGGTTTTGTTTGGATCCCATTAGCTAAAGTAATAGCCGGAAGAGATTGTGAATAAACAATATCAGACAAAAGTGATTTGTTACCAAAAATGTGATTAGGGGTGCTTGAGTCCATGACCCATGATCCAAGAGTGCTAGACTGGGAAACACAAGCAAAAGAATTACCCGCAACAGAAATATCAGGTTGAGAAACTGAAGCTACTTGTGGAGACGTTTGCTTACTTGGTCGATACTGAAGGAAATCATATTCTGTCTGAGCAATATGCACATTATTGATGGTCGATTATGATGATCAATAGATGCTACTTGTGGATATGTCTGGTTACTTGTGCGATTTCAAAGGAACTCATTATATTCCTTTAGAGAAATAGTATCATAACTAGGTGGTGGGCCATGCAAAATATAATACTCCCTCCGTCTCATTTTATGTGGCCCTTTTCGGATTTCGAGATCCAAACAAGTCTATTTTTGACCGTAAGTTTTTCATAGATCTTTTAAACATTTTGAATTTTCAATTATTGTGACTTATAGTACTTTTTACGTAGTTTACAGATATATAAATTTCATTTCAAAAAAATTAAAGATTTTATGCGCAAATTTCCGGTCAAACTTAAACTGTTTGATTCTCAAAAAATGAAAAGTGCCACATAAGTTGGGACATAGGGAGTATATGACATGAGTGTGTCCAAGCTTATGACAATAACTACACTAGGACTGAGATTTTCCAAAACGACCTCATCATCGCCAATTCTCCATAGATTGGTATATTCATTTTTCTATGGTGTAAGATGCGAGAACAGAGGAGTCAATGGTGGGTGATGAAACTACTTTGTGACTGGGAGGCGAGGCAACACGAAGTAGACGAGATAAAAATTCATCAATTGTAAGGAACTGCAGGACTAGCTAATATTTGATCACGCACTAAATCATGGTTAGTAGGAAGTCCAACAAGTGTAAGAACTAGAAATAACGTCTGCCTGTGCTCTTGTTGTTTTTCCACATTCGTAGTAGTTGACATTTACGTTTAAATTCCTCCATGACTGCCTGTACCTGTCCCAAGTAAGTAGACATATTAGATTCTTGTTTCTTTAAGTTGGTCATTCAAAATATCACATCAGATAGTCAAGATATGTCACGAGTGTATAAAGCACGAGCCTTTTCCCAAATTGAATAACATGTCTGGAATGGGGGAAACAAGGGGATCAACTTGGAATCAATAGATCGCCATATGTGACTACATAATTGAGCATCAACCTTCTCCCATTATGCTTTGGCTTTTGCATCTTCTTCACTAGCCTTTGCCTTTTTATCTACCACACGCATTATTCGGTAAGTGGTCTTTGACACCTTTACCCTTGCACCACAACTCAGTCGAGAAAGCTCAAGCTAAATAGTGTGAGCTTCTTATTAATAGTTCTGAAGTGATCATAGGGCTTGAGCTTCCTATATTTTTGGAGTCAAAAATATCAATCCCGAAAGACATTGGGAAATTAGGGGTCGTTTGGTAGCTGGATAGAGTTATGCAGGTATTAGTAATGTGGGTATTAATTATGTAGATATTAGTTATACATATATTAGTTATGCAAAGTTTAGTTATACATGCATTAGTTATGTAGGTATTAGTTATCAAGGTTTAGTTATATAGAGATTACAATACATTAGTGAGTTATTTTTTTTTCTTAATTCCAAAAATAATTAACAAGAATTTAAGCAAATAAATTAAAAGTAATTAAGCAATTAACAAGACAAAAAACTTAAAGAAAAAAATTTGGTAGTGATTACATGTATTAATTATTTGATTTGTTGTAAATTAATATACATTTAAAAGTAAATTAATAGGGGTGAATATGTAATTTACTATTTTAATACATGTATAACTAATACCCACATAACTTATTCCACCTTCTATCTCGCAGAAGTTATACATAGATTCCATCATAAGTTATGTAAGTATTAATTATGTAGGATTACAATAAACGCAACCAAACACCGTACAAAAATAATACATGAATAACTTTTATACAACATTTGAAAACGTACCAACCAAACATTGTATCAAATAATACATGAATATTTTTTATCATATTTGCAAACCAAACATGGTATAAAATTAATACATGAATAACTAAGTTATTCATGTATTAGCTTTGGGCTTATCCAGCTACCAAGCTACTCCTTAGAGTTTTCTCACAATTTTTATTTTTGGAAAAATGGTGCCAGAATCTGAAAAAAAAGGTTCAGCCATCGGAAATAAGATTTGACTGCTGGGAACTGGTCGGAATCAAAAAATAAATATATGGTCAGCCTCAAAATGGTGAGGCGTCCTTACCGAATATTTTTTTGCTGAAAACTGGCCGCCGCCATGTGCTGGCGTGTGAAGCGCATGGTGACACAGATGTGAGTTTTCCGGCGGCCTGCGACTCACCAAAACTCAGAGGAGCTCACTAGGGTTTGCTCGCCTGAGTGTTCCGCACCTCGTGGTGGTGGTGGTTTCCGCACAGCACATATAAAACAAAAAAAGCCAAACCAGCCTTTGACAGACAGTGGAAATTGACTCACGCTGACCCATTTTCTTTCTGTAAGTTTCTCACCACTGCTCTGATACCATGTGAGAGATATTGGAGAAAATATTATTTAATTGTTTATCTACATTATTACATAGAGACAGGGGCAGACCTAGGTGGAGCCTAGGGGGTTCAAACCCCCTCGTCAAAAAATTACACAATATATATAAGGTCAAATTCTGATTTTATTCGTATATATATTAAAATGAACCCCCTGAAAATAAGGGACAGACTTGGCTCACTGGATAAGTGGTTCAATAGATGCCCCTATGTCACAGGTTCAAATCCCATGCGCAACATTTTTTTCCCTCTTTTTAATGCTTTGGAAATTGGAACTTTTGGGCTTAGACCTTCTTCTTTTTCATTATTTTTTCCTTTTATGCCATTTCTTCTTTCTAATTTGTTTTGTTTATATTTATTAGACACATTCTTCTTATTTTTATTTTTTATTCTTCTTATATCTATTATTCATTTTGTTTCAACGTAACTCTTTTTTCATATACTAACTTGAATAACTCTTTTAAAAAATGATGAATTATATTAAACTTGAAATTGAGATAGAAATATAATTTTTAAAAAAAGAAGGTAAATTAGATGTAATTGAATGAAGAAACTTAAATATCGTCAACATCCTTTTAAAAATTAATTTAATAGAATTCATGAAATTTCTTTTATATTTTTAATTCTATTTTAGAGAGATGGAAACTAAAATTATTTGATTTATTCGTTATTTGTCTTTTTCACAAATTATGACTAACCTAGTAAATTGAACTATAAGAACTAAAAAAATTGACAATGTTGTTTATTTATCTTCGGAATATACACTATAATATTAGTAACTCTAATCTTACACACTTTTAGAGAATCTTGACGATTTTCATAGTAATATGTGATTGAATGAATACTAATTTAAAATTTTTAAAAAGTGAAAAATATAATAAAAAGTTACAAAATAAAAGTATAAAAAGCACAAGAAACTGTAAGAATGCTCAATGGAGCACGATAAAAGCAGAAAAGTAGAAAGAAATGCTTAATACGGTATGATAAAGTAAGTCAAATTTAGCATGATAAGGTAAATATCTTTCTTCCCCGTCTCGCTCCCTTTTCATCATTTAATTTTCACGTGTTTTAGGAATTGACTTATGTAATACAGTCGATTCACTAAAATTCTTATCAATGTATCTTTATCCTCGGTATATTTGATTAGTTTAGTCTTTACTTTTATGAACCAATGAAATATCTATGGTTCTTGTACAAAGAGCATGACGAGGGGCTACTACGCTCACCGCACACTGGCATTACCAGCTGAACTTCTTTTTTATACTTTGAACCCTCTGAGCAAAAATCCTAGGTCCGCCACTGCATAGAGACCCTATTTATAGACACTACAATACAATCCTTTACCAAATAGGATAATATGTACTAATCCTATTACTATTTAAGTAGGAGTGTATATACCTATTCCTATTCTAATAACAACGTCATCAGTTTCTGGTAGACAAATTAATGCCTTTTGATCCACCAACATCAATTTGAGGGGAATGTTAGCATGTTGGACAGATTCTAATAGTTGTACATATCTGTATAATAGCTCTAAATATTTGTGTTATATGATATCAATTGCTTTCCATATGTAGGAGATATCAGGGATTAATGTAGCATATTTTTAGAGATATAACAATGAGGAATAACAAATATTAGGGGTGTAAACAACAAATTTTTGGGCATATAAATCAGAATTCTTTCTATTTAATGGAAGAACTCTCCATTTGAGAGCATTCATTCAGCAAACCTGACAAGTATAATTTGTTATGGACTGCTCAACAGCTTGAAAGTTCAATTGGAGATGCTAGTGCTGTTGAAGATCTGAAGAACACAAATGAACTGAAAGTAGACAGTACACATTGGAATGGCAAAGAGACTGCTGTGTTAAGTGGGTCATGCTCTTCCATTGATCAGGAGTACGGGCGAAAAGAGGAAAATTTTGGTAAGAATAAAATTCTGAATCTTCTATTCATCTTCAATAGTAGTTGTATAAAAATCTTTTTGACGCTACTTCTCCCTATGATCTGTACCATACCTCTTAACTTCATTTCTTTTTGTCACATGTCTTTGATGTTTGACTCAAGTGCACTAATTACTATTATCTGTTCTATGTGTGGAGATTCTATAGTCGGCACTTCTCAAGCGACTTTCATAGACAGAGACACGAATACCCTGTTGGAAGAAGACCATTCGCCTTTTGATTCAGTACTTCCAGAACGTTGTACAGTCAGCACTTCTAAGTCATCTCTCTCCTTTGAAAATAACAGCTCTTTTCTGGTGGGTGAGGACCAAACAGCAAACATAGAAGACAAGGTCAGTTCAATAGTGCTATTAGTCACACTTAGTTATAAATTTCTATTTCACAAGTAATTCACATGTTTAATCTCTATTTATTTCAAAAGGATACTTAAGCTAAATATCGCTCCTGCTAATGTTTATTCTAAAATGCATTAATACTAAATTTCTAACAACATAATGTTCTCAAGCTACTATTGTGTATGTTCTTTAAGAATAACAACACATTAAAATTACTTTCGATATTTTTGATGTCTTCTGTGTAACAGCTAGTAGTTTGCTTCCCCTTACCATTATGTGCATGGAGGATGTTTAGTGGGTTTCTTTGGTGAAGAAACTAAGGTTAGACCCACCCTTGCTGATATAAGGAGATGGTCACCTGCAACTTCGATAAACGTATTTGGGGGGAACATCTATGAGATGTATGGAGGGATTGTTCTTGTTTGAATTTCTGAATAGATACATGGCTGAGAAGATCATTCAAGGGCAATGGTTCTGGAAAATTTGTGGTTGCAGAAAATTTTCTTTGTTAGGGGTTGAAAGAACATGGATTAAAGCGGTTGGAGTTCCTCTCCATTTGTGGTTGCAGAAAATTTTCCAAGAGTTAGGGGAGTTCTGTGGTGGCTGGGTGGCTACTGAAGAAGAATCAGAGCTCAAAAACCATTTAAAATGGGCTATAATTCTTGTGAAAACTGATGGTAGGAAATTGCCGAGGGAGGTTTCCATAACTCGACAGGTGGAGCCCAACTCAGGGGCATCTGTAAAATAATGAGAATGATAAGAAGACTTAAGAAGCCAATAACTCCTTTGTTCTACTGACGTATACGCTAATTTTTTTTTTGATAATGGTAACTTCACTTCTATATATCCATAGGTATAATACAACCAAAGTGTAGTTCCCCTTCAAAAGTATTACAACTTACAACTTGTAATTCAATTCTGTGCCTTACAAAAAGTTTAAAACATCACAAATATCTTCTGTTTGAGCTAATAGTTTTTGCTCACACCAAAAATAAAAAAGGCCTAAACAATTCATTTTAAGATTCTGAATGTTGTTCTGTGTCCCCTCAAAGCACCTTTTGTTATACGCTAATGAGGTTATTTAAGTTTACAAAGTAAAAGGGATAGCTACAGGGGATAACAATTAAGAGGGCAGAGGATAATTACAAGTACAAGAGATAATTACAAAGAATACAAATATAATTAATGAGCTGTAGATAATGATAGAGTTATACTCCAACACCCCCTTCAAGTTGATGCCAATATAAAACAGAGACGAAGCTTGCTAAAATACATAGAGATGAGTTGTTGTCCAAGCAGTTTGGTAATGATATCTATGATTTGGTCAGTACTGGAAATGTAGCGAATTGAAAGCCTACCTAACTTGATTTGCTCTCATACAAAGTGATAGTCTAATTCAATGTGCTTGGTCCGGGCATGTAATATAGGATTCACACTCAAATAAATTGCACCGATGTTATCACACCACATGATAGCAGGGACAACAGGTGGAAGACTAAGTTCGCAAAGAAGAGAGCTTACCCACATGATTTCAGCCTAAGTTGCTTGGACTCTTCACTTTTGGTGCTGCACTCGTGTCGACACGACATGGGTGTGCGTGTGGGTGTGGGATCCGTGTTCGATTTGGTCAACGGATTTTGGGTACTTGACCAAAATTGATGGGGACAGTCTGGACAATTTTAATGATTCCTATAATCAATACAAAAGCTAAGGTGAAATTGAGGAAAATGGAATACCTTTTATATAGAAATTGCTATGTCACTCCTTTTCCTTTAATTTCTATCCTGGATTCTCCTCAAGTTCTCCACATAATATCTCATAATTTAGGTTTTATAACTCTATTTTTAGATATTTTAATTATTTTTAGGCGAATCTCTGCACTCGTATCCATTACATGGATCCATATCCTCGTATCTTAACAACTAGATCACGAGCCGTATCGGACACCCGCACTCGAGTCCAAGCAACTTAGATTTCAGCTGTGGCATTGGTCAGTGATTTGTATTCACTCTCCGTTGAAGCTCGGGCAGCCGTGGGTTGTTTCTTTGACGACCAAGAGATCAGATTGCTGCCATGGTACACAAGATATCCATTAGTAGAACACCAGTCATTTGGGCAGCCATCCCAATCACTATCTGAAAAACCGTGAAGTTTCAAGGTAGAATTCTTGGAAAATAAACAAACCAATGTTGGTCGTGGCATGAATATAGCGAAGTAGACGCTTCGCGGCTTGCCAAAGAACCTCAGTTGCACAATCCATAAATTGAGCTAGTTTATTGATACTAAATACAATGTCTAGGCGAGTCTAGTGTTGTCAAAGGCATGCTTAAAGCGTGTTTAAGCCCTGAAGCGAGGCTCAAAACGTGTTGAGCGCCTTACTTATTGTGTGATTTTGTGTCGTCATCAATGTTCTAAGGCATACTTTCCCTTGCCAATGAGCATCTTCTGAAGAGGTGACACTAAACAGTTGATATTTCACATTGTCGTAATTTTTTTTCAATATCTTTGTTCACATATTTGTCATTTTTGCTTATAATTATTAGTCTTGGACTAGACATATATATTTGTATTTTTTTCTTCCTTTGTGCCTTTTATTAAAGCCCACAATATAATTGGACTTAAAGCCCTAACAACCTTAAAGATTTTTTGTATTTGATAACACTAGACGAGTCAAGGTCATGTATTGCAGGGAACCTACAATTTGACAATATTGCTCAAAATTTGACAATGGCTCAGCCGTTGTCTTGCTCAAATTCGGAGCCACTGCCATCAGAGTGATACACGACCTAGATTCTTTCATATTTGTCTCTTTCAATAGATCAGCCACATATTTATTTTTTGTCAACAATAGGCTGTCTGAGACCTTTTTCACCTCAATCCCAAGGAAATAATTCAAGGCACCCAAGTCGCGGACAGGAAAGATTTCCTTAATTTTGGTGAGAAACCATGGCAACTTAGAGGAATCTGAACATGTAATCACTATGTCATCGACATAAATCAATATATAGATTTTTAATGGACCTAGAATAAAAACAAACAATGATGTGTCGGCCTTGGAGGAGTGAAAACCATGACCCTCAAAAAATATGTAGCGTTGAAACCAAGCTCGAGGAGCTTGTTTCAAGTCTTAGAGAGTGCAATGAAGCTGACAGACATGATCAGGCTTGGAAGGATCAACATACCCTTGCGACTGTTCCATATAAAATTTAATGTCTAATTGGGCATTGATGTGCCTCAAGTTATAAAAGCTTATTCCTGGAGGCCAAAATAAACAATTAAAAGACTTGGTAATTGTCATGAGACAGTTACAGGGTGGTTTATGTAGAAAAAAGGGGCAAGGCAGTTAGAAGAGGTTGTTCAGAAAAAGGAAAAGGGAATTTTGGGAGAGTTCTAGCCTCTTGAATGTCTAGAAAGGTTGTGATATGTAATTGTAGGCTATATATTATATAACTAAAGTTCATTCATGTCTTAGGATGTAATTTATGGTGTTGGCAGTGTCCTAGTGATTATTCCTTTTGGACTTCTTGTTGTAATATCAGTGTATCTAGTGTGAAACAACAATATTTGTTCCTTTATTTACTATTTCTGCAGTAAAGTCTATCAATTTGGTATAAGAGCAATAACGTTCAGGGATGGTGAGTAGAATTGAGGGATGAGTCGAACAAGTGGAGTCTAATTTGACATTTTTTTTTTGAGAATGGTAAATTTACTTCTGTATATCCAACAGGTATACTACAAGTGTAGTCCTCCTTCACAAAAGTTGTTAATGTATCTAGTTACAGCCAGTCAATTGCATTAAAAACATCCTCTGTGCTGTCTATAACTACTTGTTTACACCAAAAATAGTAAAGGCCTAAGCAATCTGTCTTGATCTTCTGTATGTTGCTCTTTTTGCCTTCAAAACATCTCTGATTTCTCTCTTTCCATATGGTCCACCAAATACATGCAGGAGCGATCTTCCATCTCTCATCCTTTCCTGCATTACCATCACTGATCCAACTTCTTATCACCTTTTTGATTCTCCCAGGTTTCACCCACCTGATCTTCCTCTTGTGGATGAACATTTGCCACAGCTGGTCTGTCCATACACAATGTAGAAAGAGATGGTTGATTGTCTCTGTTTGTTCTTCGCATAGATAGCATCTAGAGCATAGGTTGATTTTCCTCTTGTTAAGGTTTTCATGAGTGAGGACTGCTTCCTTTGCCAGTAGCCATGTAAAGTAGTTTACCTTATGAGGAACTTTGGTCTTCCAGATCATTCTCCATGGCCATCCTATCTCCTGAGTATTTGTTCCTGTCAAGTCTTTGTAAGCTGACCTGACAGTAAAAATACCTTTGCTGTCCACCTTCCACACCAAACTGTCTTTTTCTACCGTAAGATTAAGGTTTTGAGGGACTGTATTCAGAAAAGCTGCTACAAAGGTCATCTCCCAATCATTTAAGTTCCTTCTAAGATGAAGGTTCCACCCTTGTCCTGTCCATAGTTCAGCCACAGTAGCATCCTGAGCTTGGCTTAAGTTGTATAGCTCAAGAAAAGTCTGCATCAGAGGCCACTGCCCACACCATATATCCTTCCAGAAAGCCACCTTCTCTCCATTACCAACCTTGCAACTTGTTCTTGTAGAAACTAGTTGCCATAGGTTCCTGATGGATCTCCATACACTACAATTCACCTCCTCTGTCATCCATCTATCATGCATGCCATATTTTGATCTGATCACCTCTTTCCATAGAGCTTCTTTTGGGGATGCAAACTTCCATAACCACTTCATCATCAAACTCTTGTTGTGTGTGTTCAGTTCTCTGATACTTAAACCCCCACCTCTCTTGCTTTGGATCAGCTCCTCCCACTTCACTAGGTGATATTTCTTCTTGTCTTCACTTCCCTTCCATAAAAAGTTCCTCCTGATCGCATCTAATCTTTCAGTCACACTAGCTGGGGTAGGAAAGACTGACATCATATATGAAGGGAGAGAATCCAACACACTATTCACCAAAGTGAGTCTGCCACCTGAGGATAGGTACTGACTTTTCCAGCTTGCCAACTTTTTTTCACTTTTCTCTATCACACCACTCCATATGTCCTTTGATTTGCTCTGAGCTCCTAAAGGCATACCCAAGTAAGTTGTTGGGAGTTCACCCACTTTTCCCCCTATCTTTACTGCCAACTCCTCAATGTTTGGAACTATGTTAACTGGGTAAATGAAGCTTTTACCCCAGTTAATATGCAAACCAGAAACGGCTTCAAAAATGTTGAAAATAACTCTGAGAATCAGCATTTGGTCCTTTGTAGCTCCACAAAACACTAGAGTGTCATCTGCATATTGCAGATGTGTTACCTCTAAGTTGTTTCCTGCTCTGTCTCCCACTTGGAATCCTCTGACCCAACCTCTGCCCCTTGCTGTTTGTATAAGATTGCTCAGTCCCTCCATGGCTAAGATAAAGAGGAAAGGGGACAATGGATCCCCTTGCCTTAGACCCCTATAGGAAGAGGAAAAGTCACATGGACTTCTATTTATCAATACTGAGAATTTTACTGTGCTAATACAATGTCTGATCCACCTGAGCCACTTAGAACCAAAACCCATCCTCTGTAGCATGTTCATTAAAAATTCCCAATTCAAATGATCATATGCTTTCTGGATGTCTAGTTTGCATAAAATTCCAGCTTGCTTTTCTTTCTGTCTTGAGTCTACACACTCATTTGCCACTAGCACTGCATCCATGATCTGTCTGTTCTTGATGAAAGCCATTTGTTGTCTATCTACCAGCTTGTGCATCACTCTTTTCAGCCTTTCTACTAAGATCTTAGCAATGATTTTATATACTCCCCCCAGTAGACTTATAGGTCTAAAGTCATTTAACTCCATTGCTCCTACTTTTTTGGGGATTAATGCCACAAAAGTAGCATTGATGCTTCTCTCAAAAGTCCCCTCCTCATGGAAAGATTGAATTGCTGCCACTACCTCCTTGCCGATGATGTTCCAACAATGGCTAAAAAAAGCCATTGTGAAACCATCAGGCCCTGGTGACTTGTCCCCAGCACTAGATATAATACTATGAATGATTTCTTGTTCTTCAAAAGGGGCCATCAGCATAATATTGTCTTCTTCATTGATCACAGGGCATTCCCTCATTTCGAGGTCAGGCCTCCAATCTTCAGTTTCTAAGTATAAGTTCTCATAGTATTCAATTATCACTCTCTTCACCTCTGTTGGTTCAGTTACTAACACCTCATTGACTTTTAATTTGTCAATTGTGTTAACTCTCATGTGTGCATTTGCTGTTTTATGAAAGAAACCAGTGTTTCTATCCCCTTCTTTGAGCCAAGTTGCCCTGGATCTTTGTCTCCAGGCTGTTTCCTCATGGTTTGCAATGCTTTCCAACTCCGAAATGAGTGACATTTTAGAGGCTATCTCCCCTTCCTCTAAAATTCTTTGTTCTTGCATCACTTCAAGTTCAGCTAGCTGATTGAGGATCACCTGCTTTTGTTGTTTCAGATTGCCATTCACTGTTCTACTCCACTCCTTCAGTTTGCCTTTCAAAGCCCTCAACTTTGAAACCAGAATGAAATCAGGTTTCCCATAGAAGTTGAAAGATTCCCACCAGCTCTTTATTCTGTCATTGAATCCCTCTGAGTTTAACCACCAGTTCTCAAATTTGAAATATGACTGTCACCTCTCATTCTCCACACTGTAAAAATATTGGGGTATGATCAGATACTACCCTTTGCAGAACTGATTGTTTGATGTTTCTGAAGCTTGAGTCCCAGTCTTCTGAAAACAGAAATCTGTCTAATCTGGCAGCTGTGGTGTGTCTTTCCCCCCTCCTCCAAGTGTACATTCCTCCATCTAAATCAGGGTCCATCAGTTCCATATCCTCAATGAACTCTGAGAGTTGTGTCATTGATTTGTTGATTTTGTTGCAATTGGCCTTCTCGGAGGGGTACCTTACTGTGTTAAAATCTCCACATAGCACCCAAGGGCCGTTGATTAGACCCCTGGCTGCTCCCAGTTCTCCCCATGTTTCCTCTCTTTCTAGTGTATCATTTGGTGCATATACACTTGTGATATGCCAACTTAGATCAGAGGTCACTCTTGTTAGGCTGCAGGATACTGAATATTTCCCTACACTACTTATCACCCCTTCCCAGATTCTTTTGTCCCACATTATGACTATCCCTCCCCTTGTCCCACTTGCCTCCAGTTGGACATGATTAACCCATCTACTGCCCCAGACTTCTTTAACAGAGCTTGCAATGTCTCCTTCCAGTTTAGTCTCCCGGAGACAAACTATGTCAGCTTTCCAGATTCTCAACATGTTCCTAATCATACTTCTTTTCGTCCTACAGTTCAGCCCCCTTACATTCCAAGATATTATGCTCACATTCATTGATCCATGATGGCCAGATACCCCCCTCTACTCCTAGTACCATTACTCATGAATTTTGTGTCCAGCTGTAGATTTTTCAATTGCTGTAACCCCCTTCTTTTCCCATTACTCTGTTCACTTTGATTTCCCCTATTTCCTTGTATATTTCTCTCTATCTTCATCAAAAGCTCCTTAGCTTTTTCTTCGCACCCCTTGAAATTCACTCCAAATTCCGAACTTAGTTTGATTATATTCTTCTGTATCCAATCTGAAATTTTTAACCCAAAATTTTCTTCTTCTGGGAATTGAATTTGCAGTGGTATTGCTTCTTCTTGTATTAAGCTTTGATTGCCTTCTGTTCGTTGTTCTGCAACCATTATTTCTTTCTTCTCACCCCGTTCTCTTATTTTTTCAGTCGAAATCTCCATTGAAATCCCCATCCGCTGGTTCTCATCTTTGTTTTCCTTCCATTGTACCAAGTGTTCTTGAGGTGAACGTATTAATGAGTTTGCTGAAATTTCAATATTAACAGTGTCAAAATTTTGGGCCGCCTCAATTGATTTATTTCCTTCCCATGCTATTGGGTCTATGAAAAGGCCCAATTTTTCTTTTTGGCCCACTCCCCTTTTGTCTATTATTTTAGCAGCTGCCTCTTTTAGGTTTAGCCCCACTTTTGCCTGTGCCCCTTCACGTGATGTACCCACGTGCCCCTCCACTTGTTTCGCTGGCAAGGTTTTTAAAATCCACTATCCAGCCTGTCTTTGGTTATTATCCACGGGATATTTGCCCCTTTCTTCTCTCTTCTTCTCCGAAATTCTCAGTCACCGGGGCTTCACACCACACCGGAATGGTGTAGGTAAGGCCATCGCTAGTCACCTCTACCTCCTTGGGAACAGATCTGCCATCTCCTCTCACTTTAATTCTGGCCCAGTGAAGATGGTTTTTTAGAGAGGTCTCCTCCTCTGTCTCGATGTACCCTCCACAGAGATTTCTGATTTCCTCGAAAACCCTTGTGGACCATAGGTTCATGGGTAAGCCTAGCAATCTGATCCAGACCCAATCTCTTTTGATTTCCTCCGGCCAGCACCCAGTGGTTGGCTTCCACCATTCAATGTCTAGCTTCATCTTCTTCCAGATCCATAGACCTGTTAGAACATGCTCTGCCGCTATCCTTGTCGAGAATTTTGATTGGTTTCAAGAAATGAGAGTCTCTTGCGAGAATTGAAGCACATGAGAGAACCATGATGGCAGAAGCATCCCTTTCTCAAACCAGATCCATCGAAAACCAAGAAAAGGGAAGCACTGTCAACTTGGTTGGAAAATAAGATGGGAGGAAATTTCGGAAGCTACAACTATTAGTTTTAGAAGGAGAGGATCCTTTAGAATGGATTTTCAAAGTGGAATGGTATTTTGCAGTAAATGAAATCTCTGAAGCGGAAAGATTATAGGCAACATGTGTTTGTTGGGAAGGAAAAGCCTTAAATTGGTATTATTGGATAGAATCTCGGCAATCGATGTTAACTTGGGAAGACTTCAAAAGGGAGTTGTTGAATAGATTTCATCATTCTCAAAAGATCAATCAGTATGTGTCACGACCCGACTTTTCGAGTCATTATGACACCTACTATAACCCACTAGTAGGTAAGCTAGCCCGTACCCAGAACGACAAGTAATGAGTACAAGGGTAGAACTAAACAGAAATAACACTAGCAATAAGAAAGAGACAGAGGTGGAGCAAACCAAAAGCTATACATATAATTAAACCCTCCCAGAACCTGGAAGTCACAAGTACAAAGCTGTCTAAACATGAACAACTACAAGTCCCAAAAGTGGACCACAATAAGTCGTCTTATAGGTAAAAAACTAGCTAACATATATACTGAAGGAGAAAGGTTGATACAGGACGCCAATTGCTCACCCTCATCTCCGATATCCACAAGCTGCAAAAGATGGCACGAACGATCACCGCTGATAGCTGGTACTAGGATCTGCATCACAAAAAAAATGTAGAGTCCAACTAGTACCAAAACAAAGGTACTCAGTAGGCATCACATGCCGACTGAGCAAGAAAGGTAAAAACACTCTGAAAAGATAGAATCTATACACACAGAGATCAAAGCGGGTAAGAAAAGAAAGCACACAAGCATACCGAAAGTAAATCTAGGTACAACTAAACTAAACCTAACAGGACCCCATAAGCCCAGAAGGTATACCCGTGCGCAAGTTTAAATAAAACCTAAAAGGATCCCCATAAGCCCGACAGGTACACAAAATAGCTAAGTCTACTAAGAAAAGAGTTTCACGAACCAAAAGCCGGGCTCCCAGCCCAAGTAACCACCATATTCAGTCAACTCCCAACCCAATTAGCAAGAGTGACAATCAATCTCGGCCGCCCAGCTAGCTAGTCCACTCCCAGCCCAACTAGCAAGTGAGACCCGGGGGTGTGTCAACTCCGAACAGGATCTCAAGTATTAAGGCCGCCCAACCAGCCAGTCCACTCCCAGGGGAATAATCTGCCCAGCTAGCAAGAGTGATCCGTGGGCGTGTCGACTTCGAAGAGGATCTCAAGTAGGCTCCAAGCCACCGTGGATCGACGTCCACTCTCAAAAGATCACAAAAGGCTCCAAGCCTGAAACACCCCAATCCCGCGAAAGCGCAAAACCTCTGGTAACACATCGGAGCCGCAAAAATAGGGATAAAAGACAGAAAGTTTAACAAGCTGCGCAATCGCCTAGACTAAGGCTCAATCTTTCAGACCCAAGTCCGCTATTCCAGTCTACAAGGACCTAGTCCGTCCAAAACGACATCGAAGACATAATAAAGCTACAAGGCTCGCGAGTCTAAGGCAACACTAGTCTATCCTAGACTAAAGTCGAACATGCTTCAGAAAACAAGTAATAACACAAGTAATTCACAACAACATGCAATAACACACATACAACCCCATCCAGCATGGTACTACCCTCGAAATAATGTCGATCAATCCTAAAACATGATTTCTAAGAAGAAAAGCAGGAATAACTAGGTACCCACACCCCAATTCACACTAATCATCATGAACTTACACATTCAGGCTCAATCTAATTAGAAAGGAAGCCGTAGCTCATCTGTAGGTCGACTGCGCGCGCTCCAAATCACAAGACTGGAGCTTTTCCTTTCCGAATGGCCTTTGAACGCTGCCACGCTATCAAGAATTGGATCACAATGGTAGTACAGTTGTTTAGACACCAAAATCACATAAAACGGAAACAGACCAATTTTGGAGTCAAACGGGAATTGTGGGACCCGCGCCGGAATTTCCGAAATTGACTCCGTCAAGAGGTCCTAAACTATGCTTCAAACTTGTGTTCCAAAATTGAACACAATTCGAGGCCCAAATCAGCGAACAACAACACATGCACCAAAAAGACAAATAAACTAAAAAGAAGCTTGGGGCAGCAGCTAAAACACAGAATTCACCTCGAACGGAGGTTCACCAACACAACCTGATCACTCCACCACGTAGCCTCGACAATTAAAGACGTGTGGGATTTTGAATCACTCAATTCCGACATAAAATGATCAAGAAATCGCCAAAACAATCTTGCCTCCTCAAGCTGATCGCGTCTGGTCTTTAAATAAGACCAGACGAATCTCTTCTTCGTGAACGTGGTGAGCCTCTGCGAACGCAAGCAAGGGGAGACTGTATCCCTGCGATCGCGGCAGAGGGCCCAAATGTGGCCTGCACCAACTGATTCATATCAGCTGGTTTTTGGCAAGTTGAAATCTCCGACGGGGCGCTCCAAATTTGTTCGGAACCCCGTCCATGCAAGTGAGATATGCAACCCTACCAAATTCAATATTCTGGACTCAACGGAGCAGTTGAAATTCCCATACGAGGTCATCTGGGCAAAAAGTGGGTCCCACCCCCAAACTCTGTTTTAAGCCAAAATTCACTAAGGGGCACAGAATTAGCCCGAAAGCCTCGAGATCCAAACAAAAGGTCGTTCAAGACCAAACTCAACATTCCGGAGCTAACCGCGCTGACGGAATTCTCATCCGCTCGTTTACTCAGAATGTTGGCTTAAGTCAAACTTAGGCCTTAACTTGAAAGTTAAAACGCCAATTCGCACAGACTCACACTAAAAGCCTCGAGAGTCCTTCCAACTATGCTACTAGCCTAAAATGACCCTTTTGGAGCTGATGGAATCATCAAAATTGGATTCTAAGGTCATCTTCTCAAACATTTGATCAAAATTGACCGTTCAAGGTTTAATAAGCTCCAAAACATTAAAACTCGCATAAAAACTAAACGAACGACCGTGACTGATCTGTCAGTCCCAGCAAGTCATAAATGACTTGGGGTCGCTACATGAAAGCTTTAAATGACAAATAGGAGACATAAACACAGAAATGATCTTAAGGTCATTACAATATGCTGTCTTAATGGGGCTGAAGCAGGTTACCACAGTAACCGCATTTTTTGAAGATTTTGAAAAGGTGTCAGCTCTATGAAGGAGGCGTCTGATGGACTGTTATCTGGTGTATTTTTTGAATAAAATGAAAAAGGAAATCCAAGCAGAAGTAATGCTTTTATGGGCTCAAACATTGAAAGAGATAATGGAGATGGCTCTAAAGGTGGAGGATCGAAATTCTATTTTGCAGAAAGTTCAAGGTTTTAACTTTGACCCAAATACAGGAAGTTCATGCAATAAACCAGTTGGGTTTAGACCCAATTATCCTAGAGTCACAAACATACTTGAAACACGTGACTCAATAATCGGATCAGTAGGTCATAACACTGATTCACATTTCACCAGTACATACTGCCGCAAAGTCAACTACTTTGGTAGAAAAACCAGAGGGTCAATTTAGAAGGTTGTCTGTTTCAGAATTTGCTCGAAAAAGACAACAAGGGTTATGTTTCAGTTGTGATGAAAAATTTGGCCCCAATCATCGTTGTAAAAATAGGCAGCTTAACCTATTGATTATTTTAGAGGCACCCAATACAAATGAAGATGGTACGGAAGAATTCCTTGAGTCTAACGGAGATGATGTAGTTGAAGGGGGGACTAAGTGTACTACAATGGTGTAAAATCTGCAATTTCCAGACTTTCACCTTGAGGACAAGGTGACCAGGGGTGGACCTAGGTGGTGCCTAGGGGGTTCACCCGAACCCCCTTCGTCGAAAAATTACACTATATATGTAAGGACAAATTCTGATTTTATGAGTGTATATATTAAAATGAACCCCCTAAAAATAAGTGAGAAGCTTAGCTCAGTGGAAAAGGGGTTCACGAAGTGTCTTTACGTCGTGGGTTCGAATCCCATGTGCAACAAGCCCTTTTTTAAACCCTTTTTAATGCTATGGAATTGGGCTCAACTTTTGGGCTTGGATCTTCTTTTTTTTCATTATTTTTTCTCTTTTATGCCATTTCTCTTTTCTAATTTGTCTTTATTTAAATTTATTAGACACATTTTTTAAAAATCTTCTTATATCTATTATTCATTTTATTTCAACGAAATTTTATGTACTAACTCGGAT
Organism: Solanum etuberosum; assembly: GCA_029582245.1. Lineage (NCBI taxonomy): Eukaryota > Viridiplantae > Streptophyta > Magnoliopsida > Solanales > Solanaceae > Solanum > Solanum etuberosum. The sequence continues at coordinate 56,390 of JAJONR010004075.1, forward strand.
AAACTCTTTAAAAATGATGAATTATACTAAACTTGAAATTGAGATATATATATATAAATTAGATGTAATTGAATGAAGAAACTAAAAAATCGTCAAAATCCTTTTAATAATATCAATTTAATAGAATTCATGGATTTTCTTTTTTTAATTTTTCAATTCTATTTTAGAGAGATGGAAACTAAACTTATTTGATTTAATCGTCATTTGTTTTTTTTTACAAATGATGATTAACCTAGTAAATTGTACTGCATGAACTAAAAAAAATTGACGATGCCATTTATTTATCTTCTGAATATGCATTATAATATTAGCTTTTAGAGAATCTTGACGATTTTCCTAGTAACATGTGTTTAAATGGATACTAATTTAAATTTTTTAAAAGTACAAAATAAAGTAAAACATTACAAAATAAAAGTATAAAAAGCACTAGAAATATTAAGAATGTTCAATGGAGCAGGGTAAAAGTAGGAAGAAATGCTTAATGTGGTATGATAAGGTAAGTTAAATATAGCGGGTAAAACGTAAATATTTTTCTTCCCCGTCTCGCTTCCTTTTTCATCCTTTAATTTTCAAGTGTTTTAGGAATTACTTATGTAATACAACCTATCCACTAATTTTTTTTATTATCAACGTAGCTTTGTTCTCAGTATCTTTGATTAGTTTGATGTTTACTTTTATCAACCAATGAAATGCCTATGGTTGCTTGTACAAAGAGCATGTCGGGGGTTACTACGCTCACCGCACACTTACATTACCACCTGAGCTTCTTCTTTAAACTTCGAACCCCCTGAGCAAAATTTCTGGATCCGCCACTGAAGGTGACCCTTATAGGGGTGGGTTATGATATGCCTCAAGTTATAAAAGCTTATTCCAGGAGTTCAAATAAATAATTAAAAGACTTAATAACTGTCATGAGATAGTTACAAGATGTTTTTTTCCGTAGAAAAAGGGGTAAGGCAGTCAATACTGGACTGTTGTGTGTAACCCTTAGCTACAAGACACGCCTTGTAGTATTCTATTGATCCATCTACATTTTACTTGATACAAAAAATCCACTTGTTGCCATTTATATTTTTGTTGTTGGGGGTGAGGCACTAAACTCCATGTTTTATTTTGATGTAGAGTATCCAATTCCTGTTGCATAGTGTCACACCATTCCTGAGATTTCTTATCTTGAAAAATAATTTTAGGTTCCTCCAATCGATAATTTGGTTTGGTTAAGGCTATATGGTTTTGGTGTTTTTGCATGGTGGTGGGGTGAAATTTCGTGGAGTGGGTGTGAGATGGTTCAGAATTGTGTTCTAGGGAATTAAGAGGGCATAAGGATTCAGGATGTGTGTTAGATAAAGGAGAGAAATGTAAGGGATTAGATTGAGATGGGCTTCTCTTTGGAGAAGATTAAGGACACACAATTAGGTGGATGAGAAATATTAGGAAGAGAAAAATTAGGATGAGACCGAGAAAAGTTCTTACCATATAGTGATGGAGTCTAAGTGAGGTTGGAATGAACTAGGATGTGCAACCATGAGTTATCAGTTCCTTGCTAGATGAATTGGCCAAATTTTCTTTGTACGGGAATTCTTGTGGAAGAAATTTGACTTGTCTATCTAGTTATACCCGACCTGTGTCTTTAAAGACACTTATATGCACTATGACTTGGACTTTGACCAAGATAGACACAAGGTGATGTTTGAAATGAAAATTTATGATGATTGTAAGTCAGAAGCAATGGAAAAACCAAACACCCAAAAGGCTTAAAAGAAAGGTAGTTTGGGTTTTTGTTGAATAAAATTTGATACGGGGACTTTTGCTTGATGACATTTGATGGAGAAGAACATTTATTAAAATGACACTGTTTAATAGCAAAATTCCAATATTTAAGAGGTATGTTTGCACGACCAATAAAGTAAGACAAGTATCTACAAGTGCCAAATTTTTCTTTTAGAAATGCCATTTTGTTCACGTGTGCAAGGACATGTAATGCGGTGTATGAAACCAGTTTGATCAAAGTATTTGTTCAATTTTTGGAATTCAAAGTTGAAATTGCCTTTCAATCATTTTTTTCGAAATTATGGAAAATGGAATGAACATCACTTTAATTTTTTAGAAGATAAACCCATGTAAATCGAGTGATATCATCCACAAATAGAACAAAATACGATGACCCGTAGAAGAAAGAACTGGGGCCGGACCCCAAACATCAGAGTGGATAATTTGAAAGGGAGCTGTGCCAGAATGTTCAACAGATGCTAAAGACAAACAAGATAATTTTCCTGAATTAAAACTAGCGCAAGGACTAAGTTTATTTGTAGAGCTAGATAACTGCTGAATTGTGCCTGCTTGCATGTTGTGGACAATTTGTAAGGAGAAGTTCTAGATGTTTTTAGAATATAGAGAATGATGTGCAGAAGATCAAGTTGAATTTCGTCTTACTTCTGTGTTTTTGGTGTAATCAGATTACTCTATCAATTACACTAATGATACTGTTTTTATCCTTGATATTTTAGATTCATTATAGATAGAGGACAGTAGAATTTTTAGCTCTCATATAAATATGGTTTCAATACTAAGTACTACCTAAGTACTATTTTGGTTCTTTGATATTATATGCAGTTAGCAATATATTAATAATTTGAATTCTTCTTTCTAATTCTATAATAAATCTGCATAATTAGTCCTCAAATCCTTGTTGGAAAGGTTATGTAGATAAGCTGCTTGACACTGAAGCATGTTTCCATATACATTATACACTGCTAAAATGCATTACTCTTTTTTATATCCTTCTACAACTTTCAGATCTCTTTCCACTTGAAGACTGGTATGCCCTTTCTTTTTGTCGGAAGGAGGCTACTTATTTTGTGGTTATATCAATGTTTCAGGTGAAATCAGAAATTTATTCTCGCCATTTGGAAGGGTCTGCACATACAAGAAATGAGAAGTGGCTTGACTCCACTGTAAGGCATATGTTTTCCTTTCTTGTGGTCTTTTCTGTATGGAACACTTTTGATTGCCAGTTATCCTAAATAATTAGGTATTTGTTGTCATTCATCGAATGAAGTTGAATACCTCAAAAAATATTTTCATCAGTTGTTTAATGATAACTTGGGTATGTAAAACCCAGAATGATATTCTTAAGAAGTTACAACTTTGAGCATAATCTGTTATAGACTGCTCAGCAGCTTGAAAGATCTACTAGAGATGCTACTGGTGTTGAAGATCTGAAGAATCCAAATGGAATGAAAGCAGAGAGTGCAGATTGGAAGGGAAAAGCAGCTGCTGTATTAAGTGGGTCATGCTCTTGCATTGATCAAGAGTACAAGCAAGGAAAGGGAAGTTCTGGTAAGAGTAAAATTCTGAATTCTATTTATCTTCAATAGAGTACTTGTATAAAAATCTTTCTGATGCTATTTCTGCTCTCTTTGAGCTGTATCTCTTAACATTCTTCTGTTTGTCTGTCTTATACTCCTTTATGTTTGTCTTAAGTGCACTATTTACCAATCTCTGTTCTCTGTGTGGAGATTCTGTAGTTAGCACTTCCCAAGCAACTTCCATAAACAGAGATGAGAACTGCCTATTGGAAGAGGACCACATGCTTTCTATTTCAGTATTTCCAGAATGTACAGTCAGCTCTTCTAATTCATCTCTCTCCACTGAAAATAAGAGCTCTTTCCTGGTGAGGAAGAGCCTAACACGAAACGGAGAGGACAAGGTTAGTTCAGTTATGCTATTAGTTAACTTAATTATAAATTCCTGTATCACAAGTAATTCACATGTTTCTTATCACTCCTGCTTAGGTATAACCTAAAATGCATTAGTGCTAGCAATGCAATGTCTCAAGCTATTATTTATGGTCTTAAAGAATAACAGTACATTAAGATTAATGTTCTTGGTTTGATGTCTTTTTGCTGTGTAACAACCACTAATTTGCTGTGCAAGGGAGATATTTTTGAGATTTTCAGTGTAAAGGTGCAATAGGTTTGCTGTTATATCTAATTATCCTTGTCTAGTTAGTTCCACATTAGTTTAGGGGTTAGTTATTTAAATGGAATTTGCATCTTATTGATATTTGGCACCCTTCATTTCTATTTTGCAACATGTTCTTTGTTACAATTATTACTCAAATTTTAAGCTAAATTGCTGGAACATATTACAGACCAGTGTTATCAAAGGCTAAAAGCGCAAAAAGGCTCTAAGGTCCGTGGGGGCTTTAAGCGCAAATAAAACGTTGGCTTTAATGAAAAAAGGCGCAAAGGGAGAAAAAAATACAAATATATATGTTTAGTCCAAGACTAATAGTTATAAACATGAATGATAAATATATGACCAAAGAAATTGAATTTTTTTTTATGATAAAGTGAAATATCAATTGTTTAGTGTCACTTCTTCATAAGAGGCTCATTGGCAAGGAAAAGTTTGCCTTAGAACCTTGATGACGACGCTGAAGCGCACATAAAGCGAGGTGAAGCGCTCAACACGTTTTGAGCCTCGCTTCAGGGCTTAAGCGCGCCTTTGATAACATTGTTACAGACATCCTACCAAAGTTCATGTGAAACTAATGATGTTGCTATTAGTAGTTTAAGCATGGCCTTGTTTATTACAGTATTTGTTGTGAACTTCCATAAAGATGTAGCTCATCTTTCCCATGTTCGTATTAAAAAAAGGCTTAATACATAGCCAACTCCTTAAAACTTTCCGGGGAAAGATATTCTATTTAGACACTCAAAAGTCATGTTCCCATTTGTACACCTCAACTCCTAATCAAGTATTTCAATTAGACACTTTCAGTTCAATTTTTGGAAAAGAAAAACTTTTACACGTGTTTCCATTCGTCTATTAGGTAATTAAGTTAACCACATAGAATATGTCATCTATACATCAACCTCAAGTAGAAAACACCTGGGTTTTACAATTTATTGAGGCGAATGTGCCTAATTAAAGGAGATGACATATTTTATGTGGTTAACTTAACTACGTTATAGATGAATGAGAACACACACCAACACAAAATCAAAATTTAAACCAAAAATGTCTAATTGGAACACTTTATTAAGAGTTGAGGTGTTCAATTGGAACATGACTTAGTTCGGGTGTCTAAATGGAATATTCTAACAAGTTTAAAGGACTGACTAAGCCATTAAAAATGTATATATTCTGAATGCTGATTGTTGTTAGATGTAATTCTATTTTATTGCTACAAGAAAACAATTGTCTGTTTAATGCTCTAAGAATGCAAGTATGTATCATTATTTAGTAGAACAAGAAAACTCAATTCTGTATTTGATGACTGTTTTATCCCATGGTTCAGCATCATGTGTTTCATCTGACTGTTTATATCTTGAGAAATAGATAATATAGGTTCTTTTCTTATGTAATTCAGAGACTATTAGGTTCATCAACAACGTTAATGCCTGGGGAAGTTGTAGGCCATGGTGACAACAATGTAGTTGAAGCAGTTACTAAACATGGTTCCGGCACTAAATTTCAGAATGCAGATAAACCAAAAAGGTGTGTAACGTGTTTTGTTTTCTTATGCCAGCTCCTAGTAATGCAGCTTGTTTATTCCTAGTGATTCTGTAATATTTTTATCCAGGACTAGGAGACTTCTACCAGTTTCGTCCATTTTATCAAAAGATATAGGCAGCATAAACTTCAAGGACGAGAATGAGAAACCAAAGGTGAATTTCTGGTGGTTGTCATTTCTTTCCTTTTCCTTTTATTAACCATTATCTGTATCCATTTTAAAACAGTTCGAATTAGTGTGCCAATTTTGTCCTTTCCCTGGGTTTGAGATACTATGTTTTCTACGTCTAGCAAGCGTGTAATGTTTGACATAAATTTACTGCAGGGAGTTAAGGCAGAAAAGAAAGGAGCTTCTGGTGAAAACAGAACTCAGGGCAGCATTTCACTTCTTCGTTTGCTCAAGGATAATCTTGCTATCTAGTGCATAGTGCAAAATGATAACTGCATTCTAAGGTTTCATCTGCAATAAACAACAGTTTGCTCTTGCAATTAAGTTCTTAAAATGCTACTATGATTATTTTTTCTGAGAATTGTACGAACAATGTTCGAAAAGAACAAGACCAGACATGGAAGAGTTCATGTAGCTTATGTTTCTTCTAAGGGCTGAGTGATTTTAGATCCCTTTTTGGTCCACGAGTTCATTTGTATTTAAGTGTCTAGTTTGGATAAAAAGGTTCATGGAAATATATTTTTCGTAAAGAGTTTTTTTGGATTACTTTTAGTATTTGGTTGGGTATAATTGTAGGTGACATTAATCTATATAAAGGGAAAGTTAGATAATATGCAAACATATAATATGTATTTACTCTACACAACTATAGTTTAAGGGGTCGTTTGGTGTGATGGATAAGAAGAGTTTATCGTAGGATAAATTTTGAGTCCTTTAATCCCTTGTTTGGTTGCGTAGGCTGGGATAAGTTATCCCTAACTTTGGATGAAATAGTAATATCTAAATAACTTATCCCGGGATAAAAAGATAAAATGACAAAAGTATCCCTTTAAACTCTTTTTATACATTACTTTTCATAACCATGTATATTCATTCACATTATTTTTAATATCATGTATAATAACATTCACAACCTTCACTACTTATTTTTATGAAAGTTGTTCATATTTTTCCATTACAAAATTATGCTATATAAATATAAATTTTATTTATGAATTTATTTCACCGATTCTTATGTTTATTTATATTTTGATTTCTCTACTATAGAATTACATATTTTTAATTATATATTTTTGTAGTCACTTGAAAGTTTGTATTTTATATATTAATTAAAATATAAATAATTTTAATATTTTACAATTTAAAAGTGATATGTGCTTAAATGAAGTGACATAAATAACAAATTATCTTTTGCTTTAACAAACTTAAGATGAAAATTTTATTTTAAAGCTAAATACGATGAAAGTTTTATTCTTAAACGCAGATGGTACAATCACAGGAATACACGCACAAAAAAATCTAAGTTAAATAAGATGAAAATTTATTTTTAAGAATGAATAACCAAAGTGTCACGACTCGATCCCTCGAGTCATAATGACACCTACTATAGCCTACCAGTAGGTAAGCCAATCCATAACCTAGTACAACAAGTAATTAATATAAGGGTAGAAACACAGCGAAAACAATAATTTAATAACATAACGGAATGAAATAGTAGAAACAAGCAAAACGATATATATATATATATACACACACAATAGATCCCTCCTAGAACCTAGAAGTCACAAGTACAGAGCTATAAAAGAGTACAAGTCCCAAAAGTGGACCTACATACATAGCTTGTCTCAAAATACGAAAGACTAGTTATCCAAAATACTGAAGGAAACAAGTAAGTCTAGGATGCCAAGTGCTCACCCTCACCTTCGATCCAAGCTACAACAGGCTCGAGTAATCAACGGTGGTAGCTTGTGCTCGGACCTGCATCACGAAATAGATGTAGAGTGTAACATGTGTACCAAAACAACATGTACTCAGTAGGCATCATAGGGCGACTGAGCAGGAAAAGTAAAAGCAAATATGAAATGATAGAATCTAGACACAAGTAAAGTCAAAGTGAAATTTAAAATAAAAACACACAATCATACCAAGACAGAAAAGAACTAAGTATAGCTAAACTAAACCTAACTGGACCCCCATAAGCCCAGAAGGTACACTCGTGCGCAAGTTTAAGTAAAAACCTGAATGGACCCCCATAAGCTCGATAAGTACACAAAATAGCTAAAACTACTAAGAATAAGATAAAGTGAGTCTAGATCCAGAGAAGGAATAAACCGGACCTCTAATCGCCAATAACCTCCAAGTAACCAACAAGAGCCGCCCAGCTAAAGAGTACAGAGCCCAAACCTCGAACCGCAGGTGAATCTCCCAGGGGCGTTAGGCCATAGCCAAAAGTGTGTCGACTCCATAGAGGATAAGACCAAACCTTGAATCTACGAATAATAAGGGTTGCTGAAGGATATCATGCCAACCATCATCATAGAATCACCGTGGAACGACATCCACTCCCAAGTGGTCAGTACAACACTTTAAGTTCGAAAACTCCAGTCCCAAGTCGCTTAGCGAAGCCGAAATGTGAAATGTAGCAAACGGGGTTGTTGAAGGAGGAAGAATGGATAAAAGTTCGTCAAAGCTGAGTCAACGCCTAATCTAAGGTTCATTCTATTAAACTCCAGTCTGCTACACCAGTTTACAAGGAGCTAAACCGTGTGAATCGACGTTGGAGTAGAAATAAGGCCAAAAAGGCTCCAACTATCACAAGTCTATGATAAGCACTAGTCTAAGCCTATACTAAGGCCAATCATGCTCGTACGATCAACAAATAGCAACAAACAAGGCCAACCACAAGGTAAGGATGATCAAAATCACAACTAGCATGCTTCTAAACCCGAAAGTCCCAAAAATAAGCCTAAACATGATTTCTAAGTAAGGTAACATGATAAACTAGGTACCGACCCCTAATTCACTCAAATCAATATGAATTTACGTAGTCCAGCTCAATCTAAAGGAAGGAAAGTCGTAGCCTACCTTTAGACCGACCGCGTGCTCCAAATCATATTTCTAGAGCTTATGTTTTCTGTGTGACCTCCGAACGCTGCCACACTATCAAAAATAGAATCACAACGTTAATACAGTCATTTAGAAACCAAATTCACTTAAAACAGAGACAAATTCATTTTAGAGTCAAAACGGGAATTATGGAACCCATGCTGGAAATTTCGGAAATGACTCCATCAAAATGTTCTAAGCAGTCCCCCGAACTTCTGTTACCAATTGGAACATAATTCGGGGGCTCAAAACAGCAAAAACAACACATGCAACATTCTCACATAAGGCAGTCGAGAAACAAGGTAATTTACCTCAAATGATGCTTCCTCGACACTCACCGATCACACACCCAAATTCCATTTTAGTTCAAAATATAGAAGGGGGCTCAAAATCATCTCGGGAGCCTCGAGATCCACACGAAGGGTCGTTCTATACCAAACTCGACATTTCAAAGCTAACCGTACTGACATAATTCTCATTCGGGCACGTTTTCCAAGAATGTTGACCAACGTCAAAGTTAGGACAAAACTCAAAAGCTAAAATTCCTAATGACACAAATTCTCCCCGAAAGAGAAAGCTTTGAAAACCTGATTTGGAGTGCACGCTGTCGGCTACAAATTTCCTTCCCTAAAGGACTATGGCCTTTCTATTCTTTATCATCCAGGCAAGGTTAATGTAGGTTCGGACGCCTTGAGTCGGAAGGCAGTGAGTATGGGTAGTCTAGCCTTTTTTCTACTGTGGAGCAACCTATGGCTTTGGACATTCAGTCCTTAACCAATAGGATGATTCAGTTGGATATTTCTGATTCTAGGCGTGTGTTGGTCTCTGTGGGAGTTCAGTCTTCCTTGCTTGAGCGTATTCGTGGTCACCAGTTTGAGGTTGAGACCTTGGTGGCTCTTCGAGATCGAATGTTAAAGGGTGGTGCCAGTTAGGCTACCTTAGATTCAGATAGGGTTTTGAGATTTGTCGGCCGCATTTGTATTCCAAGAGTTGGGGATTTGATTCAGTTGATCCTTCGTGAGGCCCATGATTCTAGATACTATTCATTTGGGCATCATGAAGATGTATCATAATTTGAGGCAGCACTATTGGTAGGGGAGCATGAGGAGAGATATTGAAGATTATGTATCCCATTGCACGTGTTGCCAACAGGTGAAGGTCGAGCATTTGAGGCCTGATGGTGAGTTCAAGAGATTACCCATTTCGAAGTGGAAGTGGGATCACATCACTATAGACTTTGTTGTGGGTTTGCCTCGAAATTCTAGAGATGTTGACAACATTTAGGTCATCATTGATCGATTGACCAAATCAGCACACTTCCCCCTGTTTAGTGTTCATTCAACGCCGGAGGTTGGATTGTATCTATATTCGAGAGGTGGTCTGTCTTCATGGTGTGCGTTTATTAATTCACTTCTAGCTTTTGGAGGAACTTTCAGGATGAGTTGGGCACTCGTGTTGACCTTATCACAACTTTCCACCCGAAGATTGATGGGCACTCAGAGCGTACTATCCAGGTTCTTAAGGATATGTTGCGCTTCTATGTTTTGTAGTTTAGAGGTCATTGGGACCAGTTCTTGACGTTGGTGGAGTTTGCGTACAACAACAACTACCACTTTAGTATTCAAATGGCCCTGGTCGAGGCCTTATATAATAGGCATTGTCGCTCTCCGGGTTGGTTAGTTTGAGTCTGTAAAGCTGAGGCCACGTGGTACTAACTTGATTTAGGAGGCCTTGGACCAGGTGCGGGAGATTCAGGATAGGCTCAGGGCAGCTCAGAGTAGACACCAGAGCTATGCTGATCGTAGCCGTCTTCCATTGAGGTTTGGATTTGGTGATTGGGTCGTGACACAAAGCTTGCAAATAAATATAAAAAACAAAATAAAGTGAAGACTATTTTTGTAAACAAACAACTTATTCTTAGAATTTATCCGATGCATATTATTTTGAATATAGCAAACCAACAGTCAATAAGAAATAATCCGAGCATAACTAATCCCAGCATAACTTATTCCAGCATAACTTATCCTATCATAACTAATCCCATGATAACTTGTATTCAAAACAAACGACCCCTATATTTAGTGTTTCATAGCAAATTTCTCTCTTCTCTCCCTTTGCTCTCTATGGCTTGCCTCTCTCGCCCAAAGAATGTTGCACATAATAAGGCAAACATGTATTTTGTATCAACTATATTTGTATTTGATATCAATTGTATTATGACAATTTGTGTTCTACCAATTGTATTCGTTAATACACATAATACAAATAATACAAATATATTCGATGATGCAAATCAACCGTATCAATTATATTCTTGATACAACAAATATAACATGTATTCATCCTTTGTCAATTATATTCTATATCAATTGTATTTTTTCAACTATAGCTGAGAAATTTATATTCTAACAATTGTATTTGTATTCTATATCAATTATATTATGATAATTTGTATTTTGCCAATTGTATTTGTTGATACAATTGTATTTGTTGATACACTTGATATAATTATATTCGATGATATAAATCAGTTGTATCAATTGTATTCTCGATACAATGAATATCACATATATTCATCCCCTCTCTCTCTCCCAAATTGTGCTCGCCTCTACTTTCTTTCCCAAACTCGCTCGCCTCTCTTCTCTTAACATGTGTCTAAATACAATAGTTTTTGATACAATTGTATTCATTGATACAAATCAATTGTATTCATTGATACAATTGATTTTATCAATAGTATTTGTGATACAACAAGCACAACATGTATTTAACCTCTCTCTCGCCTCTCTTCTAGATCTCGCTTGCCTTTCTCCTCCTCCTAACATGTAGCTATGGATCGTTATTAAGAAAATTATAGCCCCCCCCCCCACACACAAATATATATATATATATATATATATATGCATATACTAGACAAAGCACGGGCCCAATATTTTCTATTTAATAATTTTGTTTTAGATCAATTAAAGTACAACATTTAACATTTGAAACATCTATCAATATACCAATATCTGTACTTCCATTTGCAATTATATCATTCATTTTTAATATTTTAAACTCAAATTATAGCTATATAACTCTAATTAGTCCCTCACACGCACGCACACACAGACACCCACACACATACATACACGACAAAGCACGGGCCCAATATTTTCTGTTTAATAATTTTGTTTTAGATCAATTAAAGTACAACATTTAACATTTGAAACATCTAACATCTATAAATATACCAATATCTGTACTTCCATTTGCAATTATATTATTCATTTTTAATATTTTAAACTCTAATTTTTGGTCGTATGTATTTTCTTTTATCTTTTTTCCCTTAATGTTCCTTGCTTAGTTATATAATTATTATTGTCCCTTCTTTTACTCTTTGAATATGTTCTCTGTTTATTTTTTGCCAATTCATTTTTATTATTCTCCTATTCTTTTACCTTCTTATTTAACTACCTAACATAAATACAGTGAAAAAATAAGTCTCACTTTAAACTTGTATTTTCATCAAAAAGTGTGAGTGACAAATTTAATTCATTAGTTTCCTTTTTTAATAAAATATATAGTATGATAAATTTAAACAAAATAGATTATTCAATGATATATTGAATCAAATTGATAGATAAAATAAATAAAATATTAATGACCTCAAAGTACTTTTATTTCAAGACAAGAAATATTTATTTCACCCCAAAAATGTTTTACTTTTGCTATGTACAATAATTTTAACTTTAAAACTCTCATCTTATCCTTAATGGGATGATTTATAGCACATAAATATATGTGAAATTTTTAAAATCAAATGTTTCAAGTGTTTTTCTTTCTTAAACTTATGTCTAATAAAAAAAATGATGTCATATAAATTGAGATAAAATAACACAAATAATTACGATATTCATGATATCATAGTTCTATAATTTTTTAAAAGTTAAATTCACAGTACGTGCAAAAAAATTAAATTTTTAACATTTACTCTAAGTATCTATGGAATTTTTACATTATATATTATATTAAATTATACCATATGATAATAATCAAACAAAAATACAATTTCCATGAAAGAGAAAATCAAAAGGTACTCTTGCTGAAAGTAACAGAGCCCTTTTAAAAATAAAATAAAATATATATATATATATATATATATATATATATATATATATATATATTGCAG